>OZ010608.1:15355980-15413480 GCA_963932145.1 Acanthosepion lycidas | reverse complement strand
GATGAATACAATTGACTGACACTGGGAGACGTATGTATAGTAAATCCCACACTAATCTCACCAAACCAAGGCAACCTAAGATATGATGACCGTTTTACGAAACCAAAAGCTTCTGATTTATGGGACTTTGAAATCTTAGCACCGAGATCAGAAGATATCAATTGCCACAAAATATTTTCTTAATAAATTCCTTTATCCTTGTTCGAACCCATCTTAACATGTCAACTCATCATATAATTGAACTTGTCCCGTCCTTTGTTAGTTCGCACGGACGTTACGCCCTGCCAATATCTCATAAATCATGGACTATTCCGTTTTCATCGTGTGGAAAAAGGTAAAAACACACTTTCTGTGAGAAAAATGAAAGAAGGCAAGATAGAAGCGTTTAGAGAGAATCAGAATAAGCTGATATGAACAGATACTACAATTTGATCTTAGCCAAAAACCGAGCAGCGATTGTATTTTCTTGCCGCGTCAAGCTGACAGGATTTGGCACAAGATTAGTTTAATGTGGATACCCCGAGCCTGTGCAGCCGGGCTAAGTAAAATAATAGTCTCCCACCAAGCAACCGTCGTTGTGATGGCATCGCTATTGCTACCGATCTCTCGACTTCTTTAATGCAATACGGTTAGTACTGCCGTGGGTAGCTGTTTCCCGATACCGGACACCTCTCAGTAATAGTTTCAGCTGTTCTCTGTTCGCAGATAGAGACACAACTGAGAGATATAAATTATCCACATAAGATAATATAAAACTACACTTTCATCCCAGTCAAAAGGCCGAGAAACCGTGACGGCATCGATAAACGCGCCATTTTTCGGTCGCACAATAGTGAACGATAGAACCCGAAGAAGGCAATCGTCAAAAAATCAAATTACCATAAATAAAATAACACTGTCTACTAAATTATCCATAAATAATTATTAAGAGAAATGTTCGGAAGAAAGGGAAATAATAATTTATACAAAGACGTGGGTTATTTTGTTAATCAACGATATATTCGTTAGCAAAAAAACTTCTGGATGCTTTTTATTTGTAAGATTTACTTATGACATCTTATTTGCATAATAAAAGTTTACACTATCAAAAAAAAAAAATCCAGATTTCAAAAGATAGACATATAAAGTTAGATTTTAAGTTCTTAACAGACACAGATATACATTTAGATGTATAACCACAACATACTAAACATTCTGCTTGGTTTTAAATCTAATTCTACTATAGCATATATTATGTTGGTGCAAAAATAATGACGTAATAATGTCGTTCTTTGACGTAAAAAAAAAACGTCAAAAAACGACATTATTACGTCGTTATTTTTGCACCCACCCAATAGCATTATATAGTCTTAGTAAATGGATACTAACTTTAACAAATAATCTCAACTGAACTTGACATGTTAAAAGATTCAGTATGAATGGACAAAAATGAAGGTCATTTTTGTCTTTACAATGATGTCTACCCTGTACAAAGCCTGAGAGCCACACGAGGTAGAGGGTTAAGAGGCACAGTTTATAGGGATATGTGGGGAAGATAATAGTTAATCCTAAACTTGAAGATTATAGTGATCGGAGAAGCAGCGGTTTATGGCAAAAATCTTTTCACGTGTAACTTACATCTCATCAATATTTAGGTAGATAGATAGATAGATAGATAGATAGATAGATAGATAGATAGATAGATAGATAGATAATAAACAGAATGACATAGGTAGATAGACAGTCAGACAGATAGATAGATAAACAGAATGATATATAGATATATAGATAGACATATGATAAATAGATTAAAATAGATAGATAATGAACAGAATGAAATAGATAGATAGATAGATAGATAGATAGATAGATAATAAACAGAATGACATAGGTAGATAGACAGTCAGACAGATAGATAGATAAACAGAATGATATATAGATATATAGATAGACATATGATAAATAGATTAAAATAGATAGATAATGAACAGAATGAAATAGATAGATAGATAGATAGATAGATAGATAGATAGATAATAAACAGAATGACATAGGTAGATAGACAGTCAGACAGATAGATAGATAAACAGAATGATATATAGATATATAGATAGACATATGATAAATAGATTAAAATAGATAGATAATGAACAGAATGAAATAGATAGATAGATAGATAGATAGATAGATAGATAGATAGATAATAAACAGAATGACATAGGTAGATAGACAGTCAGACAGATAGATAGATAAACAGAATGATATATAGATATATAGATAGACATATGATAAATAGATTAAAATAGATAGATAATGAACAGAATGAAATAGATAGATAGATAGATAGATAGACAGATTAAAAGAAAGATATAGATAGGTATATAGACATATGACAAATAGATTAAAATAGATAATGAACAGAATGTGATAGATAGATAGATAAAATAATGAACATAATGATATAGATAGATATATAGATAGCCATGAAGAGAATTTAATAGATAGATAGATAGATTAACAGGATGATATAGATGGATAAATATATATACAAATGCTATATAGAATAAAATAGATAGATAGATAGATAGAATAATGAACAGAATGATATAGATAGACAGATAATGAACATAATGAGATAGATAGATAGATAGATAGATAGATAGATAGAATAATGAACAGAATGATATAGATACATAGATCATTTAAAGCTCATTGCAAAGAGAGAGTAATGTATTTTAAAGGAGGAAATCTAAATCATATTTTGATAAGATTAACCTTTGTCCGTACCGTCCTGTACTCCCACGCTGATGAGGCCGAATCAGACAAAAATTAATGTCACAGCCTGTGGGCATGTTTCCCAGTTGTTTCATTAAGTCGATATCGTTGGCTTGATTAACAAGGCGTGACCTAAGGATTGCCCCAGGTACACCTCTTTTCCATTGTTCTTGGCCTTCAACATCATTTTCAAAAGGAAAAACATTCAACCACGTTGGAATCTCTGTCGCTTTTTGGCGCGAATGTCGAACATCCGCATATACAACTTGAACGTAAAAAAAAGAAAAAAAAAAGAAATGCTAACTTTGAAATCAAGGCAAATATCACAAAAAAAAAGTCAGACATATGATGAGTGCTAGATTTTTTACCAGCGAAATAACAGTTTTCAAATGTGTAAAGAGTGCTGGAAATTTATGCATGCACCCAATAAAAAGACACGTTGAAAGTAAATGCTTGTACACACATAGAGACACACAAACAGACCCATACACAGACAGATACATTTATAATGGCTGTCGGCTCGTTAATTTGGTTTGATTATTTCTAACACATTAATATATAAATTATGACAACGATTGTATTGTTAATTTACAACGTTATACTAAATTTGTACTAAATCGTATATGTTATAAAACTATATTTATTAACACAGATATTACAAAAATATGTTTATTTGAATAACATTAGAAAAATGTACTTTTTATACATTTAAACATGTTAAAAAAATTAAAAATGAAATATGAATTATTATATTATAATGTAGAAACATCAAAAACAGTGAAATATGTACAATCATTTCACCCAATGAAAGACAGTAAAGCCACTAAGCCACAAGGGTTTACTGACTGTGAAAGACATGAGGAAAATAAAACATTATTATGGAGAAAGAATATTGAAAGAATAGAAACTAAGCTGACAGAAGATAGCGATTGACATTGCATTTAAATTTTTGAAGGTCAAAGTTTGACTGGAAAGCAAAGAGCCACAAGCAATAAGTGCGAGAAAAGAAACTGTTAGCATAGAACTAATTAATCCGGACCAAAACTCAACGTACCTCATGGCATGTCTCTATTATCCTCTTAAAATGAAATCTTCAGTTTTTGCTTCTTCAGTTGATTAGAATATTGAACCGGAATTTCGAACCAGGCTATATTGTTCTAGTTCCACGTGTCATGCCTCTTCCGGATATCTATGTTTCAGTTATTTTTTTATTTTTATTTTTATTTTTTAGAATCTCAACTCTCCAAGATTGTTTTTGTTCACCTTTAGATAAAAACGTTGATCAGATCCAGTGACTTGACCCAAAGAGATGCGAGTTCAGTACCTGGCTACTGCGACGCTGAGCAAAAACTTGAAGAGTTAAGTTTAAGGGAGATAAGTAAGACACCCGAAAGCGGCATGGCACGTGGAACTAGAACAATCTACCCCAGTGGACGAAATAAAGGGTTCAATTCGAAATTTCAAACAATTGAATAAGGTCGGAGAGCACAACAGCCGAAACATCGCGAATATGTTAACAAAGATGAGGACAACAGTCCAAACAATACAATCAATTTAAATAATTCCAATACCTCATCTCAGAAATATAGACGCATGAAGTACGTTGAGTTAGGTCTAGATTAATTAGATGTAACCGTAAGTTCTATGCTAACAGTTTTTTCTCTCGCTTGTTCCGGATTAATTAGACAGGTGGAATCTTTCAATATTAATCTACGACTCAAGCAGCAATCAAAAGAAGAGTTTGGTGTCGTCATTGCTAAAAATAAGAACGTGTAAATAAATCCCTTGCATGAAAATCTCTATCAGCATATGTTAATGTTAATAGCGAAAATAATTAACGGACTTGTAAATTAAGCATGATATACACATATAATGGCTGTCGTCTCTTTCGGCGGGTAAGACAATGGCTGACGAGTTTTATTTATGGTTTTAGTTGTTACGAGAAGAAAAAATGTCTCTTGATGCCAGCGAGCGACTTGTAATGCCCATTGCAGAAGCGACAAACTAGATTGCTCTGTACAGAGACTGACCTAGTTTGTAATTTCTTTTCAGCTTGTAATGGATGAGATCAGAGCGGTTTTCTGCAGGTTTCCTGACACATCCATCATGTCAAATTATCCCCAGGATAATATTGATCATAATTTGGTAAATACATACATTAATGCTGATGTGTATAATTAAATCTTTTAATTATAATATTAATTATTTTTTGCATTCTTAATTTTATTTATATCTGCATTTTACGCACTTTGGTGCAAACTTTTGCAAAGTATACACATTTCAGTAAAACCTACATATTACTATAGTACGAGGAATTTCCTAAAAATGTCGCACTTTTTGAAAGTTCCGTGTTTGTCTACTGTTAATACTACTATTAACGTATGGGGGAAAAAGCGAAGAAGAGGAATTATTATAGATTTCTCTAATTATTTTAGTCATTGAATTTACACATCAGTCCTAATTAGAAATTAAGTGACAGTAAATTTCCAAATATTTCGACACTTTACATAGTAATTATCTTTTATTATTTCTATCATCTAGATGGTTTAGATGTTTTTTCTTTGGTAAGGTCCATTTTTTATCATTTTTCTGGTAAGAACAATAGCGTCACAAATCATCATTTTGATTGCGAGTAAACTTTTTTGTTCTGCAAGCCTGGATTGATTAACTTTGCACAATTCTCAGTGGATTATCGTTCATACCCAATCATATGTAATGTAATATTACTACTGGTATTATTGGTAAATTCGCGTACATTGATAGCAATATCATCACTGTTTTAAAAGGTTGATTGATTTGTTTGTTTTTTGTTTTTGTTTTTTTTACGGCTTATCAACCCATTGTGGGTGATATAAAGATGATATATTTTGGAATCTGTTATGGTCCTGTACCTTGTGCCACAGTGATAGTCTAAGGTAGAACCAATAAAGAAGAACACGAACACGGATATGGAATAACACAGATATATTACAAACAGGAATATATACAGAGAAATAGAAAGTGTTAGTGTTATGGTCCGGTACCTTGTACCACGGTGATAGTCCAAGGTAGAACCAATAAAGAAGAACTCGAATACGGATAAGGAATAACAAAGATATATTACAAACAGGAATATATACAGAGAGGTAGAAAAGTGTTAGTACGAACAATCAGGTTTAGTAATAATTGACAGACTTCTGACGGACTTCACTCCAGACTTCAGACGGAACAGTATTGAGTCACCCTCCCACCAGGGCATCATGTGGCACAAGGCCGGTTTAACGTGGAATATCCGAGTCCGTGGGATATCCGAGCCCGTGGGATATCCCAGCCCGTGGGCTCGGCCAAATATATGCCCTTTGAACCCGTATAAACGGGTTCAGAGTCGGTTTACCTCCCCGAAAGAGACTCCGCCCTTCGGCGTAGCCTCGTTCGGTTTCCTCCCCGCCCGATGGCAAGGAGTTTAACCGATCAGCCGGTCAGCCGGTCGCCCGACTTCAGACTGAACAGTATTTAGTCACCCCCCACGTGGGCATCATGTGGCACAAGGCCGGTTTGACGTGGGATAAAACGAGCCCGTGGGCCCGCCCAAAAATATGCCCTTGGAACCTGTATAAGCGGATTCAGGGTCGGTTTACCTCCCCGAAAGAGACTCCGCCCTTCGGCGTAGCCTCGGTCGGGTTTCTCCCTGCCCCAAAGCAGAGAGTTTAACCGATCAACCTGTCAGCCGGTCGCCCGACTTCAGGCTGAACGGTATTTAGTCACCCCCCGCACGAGGGTATCATGTGGCACAAGGCCGGTTTAACATGGGGTTTCCGAGCCCGTGGGCTCAGACAAAAATATGCCCTTTGAACCCGTATAAACGGGTTCAGGGTCGGTTTACCACCCCGAAAGAGACTCCGCCCTTCGGCGTAGCCTCGTTCGGGTTCCTCCCCGCCCGTAGTCAGAAGGTTCAACCGATCAGCCGATCAGCCGGTCGCCCGACCTAGGACTGAACTCCCTGCTTTCTCTTGAGGCGCAGTATTTATTACGTATGGAATAGGTCCATTATGTTATTATGGGTAAGGTCCCATAACAGAATATAAGTGTTATCTTTTTTAGAAGTGAATATGACATTAACAATCTTTGGGAAGATAACAAGTATTTCCTTCAAATACTGGTATTTACTCCCTAGCTGGAAGAGAAAATATATTGACACATTTCTCAAGGTTATTTCTGCCTAAATGAACTATTTTGAAAGAGACGATATTTATAATATTTCAAAGAATAAGGCTCTTTAAGGCGAACCTTTTGAAATCTATGTCACAAAGCAGGCATAAGTCACATGTTTAGATTTAATTTATGACACTTCGTATATATAAATACAGTCTTTCATAATATAGTTTTCAGATAAGATGTATTTTTGGGTTAAAGTTTATTCATCTGGGATAGAGCGTATGTAGATATAAAAGTGGACATTGAGGACAACACCCTGCGGCGACAGTTTGTTTCATGCTTAAATGCAATCGCTGGGCCATGTTGTTCACCCCCAAAACCAGATCCAAGTGCCACGGTAGAAGGTTACTGAATGAGGTCGTGGCAAGGGCAAAACAGGATGAAGTAAGAAGTGCAATTTATAAGGAAATGTAGATAAACCGTGCGATGGGCAAATTGTCGCCATTTTATATTTTTAATTTAGCGCATGCGCGTTAATTTTTATTTATTTATTTATTTTTTTGATTTGGCCGCCTGCATAGTATCGTTGGGTCGGAAGGGTACCGTCTGTGAGAAAAAAAAAATAAAAGAAGCACCATGACGCAATTCACTGCGTTAGAAATTTGGAAACGGCATGCTGTACTGCTTAACATACGCGCTGATAGCGCCAATACGAACATTTAAAAGAGTTTGAGTTTCAATCTGAGGACAGTGCAAAGGATAAGAAAAGTGTTGGATGAGTCTGATAGTGATTACGAAAGCAGTTGAAATTATTGGTGACTGTCCAAGACTCAATACGGAGACCTATATAAAGTGCCTGAAGGAAGTAGTGCTTCCCTGGGTCAAGAGGGTGAAGACTGCAACTCCCATGTCATGCAAGCAAGCAAACCCACTCATGTCTGTCAGGCAATTTATGCGACCTCATCACCTCTTACATTTGACTATCTAACTCCCCAGACTGTGATCCCCTTCGTTATTATGTGTGGGGTGCAGTTGAGCAAGAGACTAATAAATTTCTTAGTAACACCAAAGATGAACTGAAGGCAAGGATTATCGCAGCATTTACCAACTTAAACAAGGAGACCATCCAAAAGAGTTTCAGGAGACACCGTTTTTGTCTGGAGACCGTGGTTGAAGCCACTGGCGATTTCATTGAATAAATGTACTTTTTAGCATTTCAAGATCTTTTTGGTTAATGTTAGTAAATATATCTGTTAAAATGAGATGTCATTTTTATTTTCACTTCTTCGTAATTGAGACAATTTATCCATCCTCTGTAGATGACGGTTGGCTGTAAACCTGAAGAGTTTTAAAATGTAGGGATCGAAGAAACTTCTTTTCGGGAGTTTGATCCAGAAAGTAAAAATTCTGAAAAAGAAGCCATTTTAGTTGAACTTCCTCCTTACTAATGGAATACGAAGACAAAGATAATAAGTTAACGCCGTGTACGTGGAATCGCGGATACTAGCTGTGAATGTCTAAACTAGTGGAACTAAGAAATACTTTAGTGATACAGTACTAGTATTACTGACATTATTCGGTCTCTTATCCTCGTCTTCGTTGCCATATGCACAACGTTTCGGCCGTTGTACGCACCGGCCTTCTTCAGGTGATTGGAATTTTTCTTCAGTAATCTGTCTATATCTCTGAGATGAGATAATATGATTACTTGCATTATTTACATTACTCGGACTGTTATCCTCTTCATTGCCATATTCATAACGTTTTGGTCGTTCTACGCTTCGACCTTTATGTCTATGTCTCTCTCTATATCTGCCTATATCTCTGAGATGAAGAATTATGATTACTTGCATTATTTACATTATTCGGACTGTTATACTCATCTTCATTGCCATATTCACAACGTTCAGTCGTTGTATGCTCCGGCCTTCAGGTGATTAGAATTTTGAAGCGAACCCTTTATTTCGTTCATCGGAGTAGATTGTTCTAGTTCCACATGCCATGCCTCTTCCGGATGTCTCGGTTATTTTCATTTAACTCAACTCTCCAAGTTTTGGGGTTCACTACTACTTTGGCCTGGTATTGAACTCATAACTCTTTAGGTCTAGTCACTGGATCGAACCAAGGTCTTTATCCACTGGGTCATGTGTCCCCAAGAACTAGACCCAAGGAGTTGGGATTTCAATATTAGGTCTCAGCAGTGGTGAACCATAAACTTGGAAAGTTAATTAAACGCAAATAACTGAGACATCTAGAAGAGACATGGCACGTCGATCTAGAAAAATCTATCCCTGCGAACGAAATAAAGATTTCGGTTCGAAATTCAAATCACCTGAGGAAGGCCGGAGCGCATAGCTGCCGAAACGTTATGAGCATGGTAATGAAGATGATGATAACAGCCAGAATAATGTAAATAATACTAGTAATCATAATACCTCATCTCAGAGATAGAGATAGATAGCGATAGAGTTGTCGAGGGCTAGCAATATTGCCTCTGTAAGAAAGAGTTTGAACAGTGGAAAACAGTTCATCTCTCGCATGGCCGCGTAAAGGTTTTGGAGTTTATCAAGGATGGAAAGCGAAGCTTGGACAGTTCTAGTGTTTGGCCTGATCTGACTTTTATGAAGATAGAGCATATTCGGAGGATTTAGATACTTTCTGGGGCGCTATGAGAAGCCAATGATTTCTACAGTTTCTTCAGCGATGGTTCTTATATACGCGTTCTACTTGGATTCTGGAGTGAGCTAAAGTGATAAGAGACAGGAACCTTATAAAGAATTGGAGCGTTCATCATGACCGGAGAAGATTCGGGGTCTGATTTATGATGATGAAACGTTATCCGACTAGTTTTAGAGGCATTGAATGATACAGGTATGTTTCTCCGCCAATGAACTGTAAGGCTAAGACCATGGGGAGATCGTCTGCCATGATCTGCTATGAAGATAATGCAAAAGAGAAGAGTGATTCGAATGTAAAACAAACGGAGAGACGTCTTGATGCCTTGATATCAATAGACAATAAATGGAATATTACACGACTGATAGGGAGGAAATATGTAAAATCGCGATGCATTACATTTCTTTTTACTAATATTTAATCAACAGAAGGCCTGAGAGCCGCACAAGTTAGAGGGTTATTACATGATTATTGTATGAGCTTAAGAAAGGAGGTAACAAGTGTAGTTTATGAGGTTATGTAGGAGAGAGGTTAAGTTTGCAGTGATTGGGAAAATATCCTATCGCGACTCTGCTTCACAAAGCAGCAGTTCTTTAGTTGAAGCCGTCTGACTGGAACTTCCTCCTTGCTAATGGAATACGAAAAGTATGAGGCTTTTTTTCTTCAATATACGTGGTGTGGCGAGTCTTTATAAAGCGATAGAATAAAAGTAAGATACATGACAGGACGCAGAAGAAATTATTATGAAAACTCTTATTCTCTTTTTCCCATGAAGCTGTAGAGATCATCATCGACATCACACACACATACATACATACATACAGATCATACGGCAAGCATTCATTGGCTAATCCCCTCAAAACTAGCTTGCTGATTGGTTAGTTCCGACCAATCTAAACGCCTGCACGCGAGGAATAATTTTTCTGCGGACAAGGTTGGAGCCTGTCACGTGAGACACAACCTAATATAAATAAAACACGAATAAGCCTCTCTGGTGTTCTCTTCATTCATCTTTTTCCTTGCTGTCAAGATGCAATCTTCAAGAGCTCCCGTGCTGTCAGACGTTAAAGAACATTGACAACAAGTCTTTCTTGCAAGCCGTCAGTAGAGTCCAGCTATTTCGCCTGTCCACACAAATCTACGACTTTACTCACAACATTACAAACGCACACACAGATACAGATTTTTGTAACACTTTATACATATCTCTCTCTCTGTGACTCAGTCAAGTTCATGAACCAGAACTATATTAATTTCTCAAAACAACGCATTTCTTAATTAACTGTATTCTATTGTAACAGCAAACTCTATTCAACATAGAATCCTGAACATTCTTATTCAAGAGAAACTCTTTCGAACATTCAATGATAAATCAGAATACAGTTGAAGGGGAACAACTTTTTTTCCTTAATCATTACACTTCATTGCATGAATATATATATTTGTTGATCCACATATGGGCTTTTGTTTTTGTCTTGAATTGTTAAACGTATCACAAAAGCTATTCAGCGTTTCTCTAGTACTTCGATAAAATCATTGAATGGAAGAATGCAAATGATACAGACAACGGAAAATAGAAGAACAGAGGCGGAAATTCCACGCGTCCAGGTTGTCTTCTATCAAATATTCAAACTACACACTCTTTATTTATCCTGTTTACATTCGGACTATTGCCTTCATATTTGTTGTTGTTATCAAAACGTTTCGGCTCTTCAAACCAGTCTTCATCAGGCGTATATCGATCCGGGTAACCCACAAAGAATTCAAAACTGAACCATTTATTTTAAGTGTAGACTGTTCTCGTTCCACTGCCAATATCTACGGATATATGGTCTAGATTTTATTTTTAGCACTGCTAAATTATTGCTCACCCTTTTTCTATTGGTTCCAGTACATATTGCCCAGCCCAGGGATTGAACTCAATTACTATATCATCGACTGGTTTCTATTAATATACTTGTCATACATATATTCATTTTTCGTTAATTTCTTCTTGCCAATTATATAAATTATTATCATTTTAATTGCAAAGTTCCATATTCTTATAACTCATATGATACAAGCATTATTTGGCTAATGCTTTTGTCATTATAGATCAAGTTTTCTGATAAGGAGGCACGGTGGAGTAATAGATAGCGGCCCGGATTGAGGAATCGGAAAGCCAAGTTCGAATTCCAGTCGAATACATTACGTACTAATACCCTTGGAAAAGGTATGAATCCTTTTCTTCTTCCAGCTATAGGTAAATAGCAGGAAAAACCGTATTTTATAGCAACTGGTCTACCGCAGAAAGAAATGGCAGCCTACTGCGGTAAAAAAATCTGCCTCGTCAGTCATGTATCGAAAAATACATGATCGCCTAAACGTGCATCACGCATAGCATATAACTGACTGATTATCAAAATCCGGCAACGTAAACTACCAGTAATTAACAGATTTGATAGAATTCAATAACGCAACTCATTTCAATAGGGAACATTTTTATAAACAGTGTAGATTTATATATCGAATGGCTTAGCCGAGTTTATGAAGTTATTACAAACATATAGGAAGAAGAAAAAACGAATATAGCATCCACAAAGTGAGTTTTATATACCATCGAAATGGTGGTTCTAATATACCAATAAAAAGCCGGCCTTACATATCATCCGAATGTGGGTCTTATATGCATCAGTCTTATATTATTTTGATGCTAAATTAACCAACAAAATGTGTAATATACCATCAAAAATGTGGGTTTATATACCATAAAATGGCTGGTTTTATATTCGATTATAAGACGGGTCTTATATGTCTTTGAGTATAGAATCCAGAGGTTAGCAGTGAATATTTCGAAGACAGTAGGGAAGCGTAGTTCAGGTTAGCAGTGGATATCCCGGTAAAGTAGTAGAGTGTAGTTCAGTAGCTCTTCCTTCTGTTCTTTCGCCTCACAAGTTGGCACTGGACATTCGGAGAGAGTAAACAAAATGGCCGCCTTTATACACGACGGATTGAATATTTTACGTCTTCTGATTGGTTAACCTTCTATTGGTGGACTATAGAGTGAGTCAAGTCATTTTGACTGGCTCACTAGTTACACAAAAAACTGCAACATTACATACCATTAAAGAGCGGTTCTTATATATCATCAAGAAGGCTGATCAAAAGGGCGGTTTTGTATACCATTAAAAGGACGGGTCTTATATAAGATGAATAGTTGGGTCTTATATACGATCAAGATGTCGAGTCTTACATACCAACAACATTCCTGGTCATATCCATAAAAAATAGTGGGTTTTATATACCATTGAAAAGGCGGGTCCTTTATAATAACAAAAACATGAGTTTTATATACCATCAACAAGGCCAGTCTTAATTACCAACAAAATGGTGTGTATATGCTATCAGAAATATAGGCCTTACATGCTATTAGATACTTTATGGTCGTCTTGATTGCGCGTCCTATGCACCATTTATAACCCGCAAAGAACAAAGTGAAATAAAAGGCTAAATATATATATATATATCTTGGGTCTTATATGGAAAATTCCGGAATCTGCTAATGTTTATCCAGACACCAAAAACTAGTAGAACTTATTTCTACTTATACTCACTACTCTAGAAATGTACCCGGCTGGTACAGCGTATACAGGCGTAAATAATGGAATCAGAAAACCGAATTCCAATTCCTGGCTTGTATGTGGCGTTCAAATTCGCACCAATGCCTTTAGAAAAGAATTAATCTGTCCACTTCAAACAACTATAGCTTAATGGGGTTTTCTATCGTTGAAGATTATCCAATGTCTGGACGTCCTGCAACTGTCACCACCGAAGAAAAGATACATATGGTAGAGAGACGACTGACTTTAAATCAAACATCCAATGCTATTAGCAAATACCGTGATTGAGTTGATAATATTTTACACAATAAACTCGGTACATTGAAGGTTTCTGCTCGGTGGGTGCCTTCTGACAAGGATACAAGAATGATCTTCTGACGAGGATACAAGTATGATCTTCTGACAAGGATACAAGTATGATCTTCTGACAAGCATACAAGGTTGATCACTCAGTATCTGACTATATTTCTGAGATGAGGTACTATGTACCCTATTTACATTGTTCGGATTATCGTCCTCATCTGTGTTGCTATAATTATCACAACGTTTCGGCCGTTGTAAGCTCCGGTCTTCTTCAGGTGGTTGGAATGTCGAACTGAACCCTTTATTTCGCTCGCTGGGGTAAACTGTTTTAGATACACGTGTCATGTCTAATGGATGTCAGTTATCAGTTATCTCCAGTTAAAGCCCCTCTCCAAGTTCTCCACCCCCTTTAACTAGGTATTGAACTCACACTCAAGGACACATGGCACAGTGGATAAAGGCGTTAGTTAGATCCAGTGTCAGGACACAAAGAGTGTGAGTTCAATTGCTATATATCTAAATAACATATTCTCACTCTGAATGTATAAAATTGTGTACACAGTATCTGAAGTTGATAGCATATACTTACGTACAAACTATGTAGATTTCAGTATTAAATAACCCATAGAGGTGTTGATATGCTGCTAAACAAAATCAACCAATCAAAACTTCTGATTGTCAGGGTAGCCACTGAAAAACTGAATGATGTAAAATAGAAATAACTTTTACAATAACAGGAAAGTTTGGGCCATTTGAATCTTGCATGGAAGCATTTTTAAATCCAGTTTCAGTATCTTCTGAAGTGATGTTCTCTTGATGTTCAGGTTGAGCAGATTGAAGACAGGTAGATGCTGATGGATCATCAAGGACACTCTACGGTACAGCTTCCACAGAGCGCTTTAGGATCTCTTCCCGGAAGATCGCTGACTGTTCCCATTCTTTCAAACAGGGCGTTTAGGTTCTGAATCATCTTAGGAGATTAGCGACATTAAAACGTTGCTCTGAGTTTGAATAATTGATCTTTCATTGGAATAGAAATGGCATTGAATTATTTTTACACGTTGCTGGACATCATAAGACATCCATTTTAATATTCAAGAGATGCTCTATAACCTGCATCACATATAGCCATTTTAATCTCAAATAGATGCTGTAAAACCTGCACCATACGTATCCATTTTAATCTTCAAGCGATTCCCTGTAACCTCAAATAAATAAATAAAATAAAATAAATTATATAAAAGATCGAAAACGAACAAGTTATGAGTTTTTCAAACCGTTCAGTTTTTCAGGGGCCACCTTATAAAATAAAGAGAATGACATCCCTTTTCGGTGATGGTAATGACAATACTACTACTACTACTAATAATAATAATAATAAGAAGAAGAAGAAGAAGAAGAAGAAGAAGAAGAAGAAGAAGAAGAAGAAGAAGAAGAAGAAGAAGAAGAAAAGTAATTAGAAATGTTCATATGAATTGAAACTATTTTCATACTAAACTGAGCAAACATAGGATACTTACTGTCACTTGATCCCGGATAAAACCAAATGGATGTTATAAAAAGAACAATGCAACTATAATGAAGAATACCAAAGCCACTTTCTTAGAATGAACAACAATAAAAGACGATAAAACATTCATATAAGATCTATGAATGATTTCCAGAAGGAATACTTGTGGAAATGTAAAAATTACTCAAACATCTTACGAAGCTAGAAAAGAGTTCTCTTCGGGAGGTGACAAAGATTACAGATAATTAATAAATAAAACTCTTAAAGAAGTGTTTTCATGGTGACTAACATTTGGAAAAAAAGAAAATGGCTGATAATTAGAAATCGGAAGCCAATCCCATTTTATTACGTGCAGTGTCTAGCTTCGGCTTTCTCTTCTCACTTATACTTTTTTTTTATAAATAAGTGAAACTACGTCTTCTACTCCAGCTATAGATAAATAGATTGATGATTAATTTGTTTTTTTTTTGTTTTTTTTTTGACGGCTTATCAACCCTTTTTTTGGTTATTTAAAGCTGAAACATATTTCGGATTCTACGAGTTTGCTTTCAGTACCCGATGTTCCTAAGCGGTTGGGTAAATGGAAAGACTGACTAGACCCTGTAACCTTGGCTGGCACACAGTCTAGGAGATGATTCCAAACTGGGGAGAGGTCAATGTAAAATAAAAATGTCTATTCATAGGTATTAAAGAAGAAAGAGCGCTATTTATGCCCTAAAGCAAAAGATGAATTTAAAACTCTTTTCAACAGGATTTAGTTCTAAGATAAAAGTGTTTTTTTAAATCTTTAAACTCTTTGTAATATTCTTCGTTATATAAACCTAAAGACAACTGTCTGACACACACACGCACGCGCGCGCGCGCACACACACACACACACACACATATATATATATATATATATATATATATATATATATATATATAAGTGAACATTGAAGTCAACACTTAGAGGCGACAGGCTATTTCATGCTAATCGGTGGCCTGACGATTGCCTCTAAAATGAAACTGACTGTCGCCTTCACTTTTATATTTACACACGCTCTATCTCTGATATTGAGCACTTTATCCCATAAATATAGCACACCGTAAGAGTATATTTTTCTATATATATATATATATATATATATATATATATATATATATTAGTTCTTTATTTTAAAGCGCAATTACCTATTAACTGTAAGTATACGAGAAAAGATAGGTTAACTTATCGTCCGGTTCCCACTCCTTCCCGGTCTATTGAACAGTAATAGAAGTTTATCCCTTGTTTCCTATTTAGGGTTGGGTTTTCGGTTCTTTCTAAAATCTACTTCATTTCTATACTCTTAACGCTTGTGCTTTCCTCGCTAATAGGTTCACACAGTAACCCTCTTCTTTGAGTGTCTCATTCGCTTTGTATTGTGGAATATTAGAAAAAATGTTTTTTTCTGGTATACTTTTATTAGTAATCAGGATGAATATAAACTTATTTATTTGATTGAAATTTGGTTTTATTCTTTCGAATAACCGAAATATGAAGTTCTGTCGTGATTTTCAGCTGTTATGCTGTGACTAATATCGAAGAATCAAACTGGATTGTATTAGGCACGAAGCCATTACCAGTAATTAAATTGTTCTTGTTTTTCGCCATTTTCTCCTTTTTATTTGTCTTAATGTATTTTTCAAGCTAAGGCCTTGTGTTTTGCAACTAAAGCAATATTTTTTACAACAATGATTTATAATAGATTTACTGAAAAGAATTATTTTTCTTTTTTCCTCTTGACTATTTGTTCAAGTCTTGTTTTGTTGTAGAGCGTTTTGTTCTGTCTTGTGTCTCCCCGTCTTTTTTCTCGACTATATTTTTAAAACCTAATGTTCAATTTTGCTTTAGGGCCACTTTTAAAAAGAATAAAAGTTTTCGTCTAGCACTGAAAACAAGGCTGACTTTAAAATTGCAACTGCAGAAACAACAACAACACAACAACAACAATAATAAAAATCGAGATAAAAATATGATTTTTCTTTTTTAATCCTTCAGGGCGGCCCAAGTTCTCTTTACTAACTGCATAACAACGACTTAATATATTAGTTTTAATATCGGGTGATTTTTTCCCCCTGTTTTACGAGAGGCAAATATCACATTGTATTAGAAAGAAATGACCAGAGTTAGATTCTAAAATATTTTATTCCTAAATTATTTGATTCCAATATAGTGACGTTGATATACAAGAAAAGTAAGTGTGAAATTAAACGTCTCCATACAAGAAACTTTGGTATCCGTTCACAGAATACTTAGCAGTACCGTTGCAATTTAAAAAATATTTTTCTTAAAACTGCTTTTTACAAACGTCGACTATTCAAGTACACTCTTATTGTTCTCTCAAATAGTGACTGGAGTTTCCTTCCAAGCTTTTTGTTTCAGGTAGTATGTAAAATTTACAACTTCATTATGTTATATATCGTACCTATGAAGACTAATGGATATGTCCTAATCCTCGTAAATACGATGGACACTACTTTAAGTGGGGGTAATATGCTGTATAAGTAGCCCACAACTAGCAATGGTTTACCTACTTCACGCCGTTGGCGAGTATTGCATTTTGTTGATGTTATAAGTATTACCATTTCATTTCCAACCTCCGTTTTGGTTATTCTTCATTCAGTAACCCTTTCTAAGTTAATTTCTTTTCTGATCACAGATTACAAATACTATCCATTTTTGTTGTTGCTGCTGTTGGAAGTCCTCATATGATGTGTTTTTGTTATTTACGATTGGTAGCGCCAGCCTATAGGGTCTGATGATTTGTCTTCTTTAATCGAATGAATCTTTTCAGATTCACTCGGTTAAAGCCATTTTAATCATTGATTTGAGAAAAAGTTTGTATATCAAGAATCTTGATATATATATATATATATATATATATATATATATATATATATATATATATATATATATTAAGTCTACTGCTAAGAAAGTTTGTTTCCTGTGCCCTGCTAGACAATTATTTTTCGACAGACTCCATCTTGAACGCCGCCCTGTGGGGTGGTACTTCAGAATACGCTGACTGCAGCTCTACAGAGGGGTAAGACCACCCCCAAATGAGGTGTCCTGGGTAAGACGATAAACTGCATCCGTGTTCTAGGTAAGATGATAAACTATATCCAACAATAATGCCTTTGATCCGGAGTTTTTGAGATACGTGGAATCACCTCTTAATTTGCTGGTGTTCACAGGTACACCCCGTTAGCGTCCCAGCTATGGGGAAATAGTTCACACTGATACTACATCCGCGTCCTGGGTAAGACGATAAACTACATCCGCGGCCTGGGTAAGACGATAAACTACATCCGCGGCCTGGGTAAGATGATAAACTACAACCAAAAACAAGGCCTCTGATCCGAAGGTTTTGAGATACGTGGAAACACTTCTTAATTGCTGCTATTCCCGGGTCCACTCTAAGCCAGGATGGTAGCACATGTTAGGGCCCCAGCTATGGGAAAATAGGTAACCCCAAACTGGGGTCAAAACACTATGAAAGTGTAAAAATTGGTTACAATACCAGAATAAAATTAGCAAATAATTATTACGAGAAATACATTTTCGAAAAAAAAAATTACAAGCAGTACATTTTCGATTCATTATTTGAAGGAAAAACACATTACCAGAAATAGATTTTTGAAGGAAAAACACATTACCAGAAATAGATTTTTGAAGGAAAAACACATTACCAGAAATAGATTTTTGAAGGAAAAACACATTACCAGAAGTAGATTTTTGAAGGAAAAACACATTACCAGAAATAGATTTTTGAAGGAGAAACACATTACCAGAAATAGATTTTTGAAGGAAAAACACATTACCAGAATTAGATCTTTGAAGGAAAAACATATTATCAGAAATAGATTTTTGAAGGAAAAACACATTACTAGTAATACATTTTTTGAAAAAACTATATTACCAGCAATAAAAAATCTTGTTGGTATTAAATAACTCATTAAGGTTGATATGCTGTTAAACAAAAAAACAAACAAAAAAAACAAAAAATATAACATCTTGCACCTTTATAAATTTAAGACTCGTCTGTCAATATTGCTGCCATATCTGGTATGGTTCTTCTGCCATGTATATTGAGATTCTTGACAAAATCCAAAGAAGAATCTGCAACGTTAGCGGTCCTAACCTGGCAAACACCGTTGTAACGTATCTTCCTAATGACTTTTCCATTAATATTTTTATGCGATTGTTCTGATGAGTACCTTGAATTTAATCGCAGAACTAGATTGGCAATTAGGTCTCATAATTTTACTGTTGAAATGGCTAGATGTAACCGTAGATTCTATACTAGCAGTTCCTTTTCTCGCATATCGTGCCTGTTGAATTCTCTCCTGGCCTCTTTATGTTCACACTCCTCCCCAGTCATTTGAACAGGAGTAGAGATTTAACCCTTTTTTCCTTGGGTTTATAATTCTTTCTTAAGTCTTCCCGTGCTCTTTCACTTCCAGCAACTTCTTGCTTGGGGCGAATTAATTAAAAATAAAAACTAGAAACTTCAAAATATAAATGAAACGTCAATAGCTATCTCGTGTCTTTTTAGATCTTTTTTATTGACCTTTCTTCTCAGTAAATGTTTCTTTGTTTCTTTCGCACTCCATTGAGTCTGCGTGGCTTTATCAGCTTGTTTGGAGTGAAATGATGAGATAGATAGATATGAACAGACTCAATATAGCGCCGCTCGCTCACATATTCCGTGGTGGATCTCTAGAGAGAAGTCCCACCACGTAATATGTGTGCGAGCGGCGCTATATTGAGTCTGATTTGCACTCTCTTCCTCACCGAGGCCCATTGGAACAGGTGGTATGATGTTTGCTTGACAACCTAGTTGTCAGGGTTTCAATTCTCGGTAGTGGATGCGCACTGCTAATGAGTCCCAAATATAGGACGAAACGGCCGCCCAGTGCTTTCTGCATTCTGTTGAGGTTTACTTAAATATAATTATCAAATCCTCCTAATAATGCTATAATGAATTATATATATATATATGTGTGTGTGTGTGTGAAAAGTGTGTATATATAAATATATATATATATGTATAATTATTTATATATTATATGCGCTGTACTTATTAGAAAGCGCTCAATATAAGAGATAGAGCTAACATATATGGTTGGATGGCTCACATCTATCCAACCATATATATATATATATATATATATATATAATTCATGCAAGACGCAATCGTAACCGACTTGACACCATCAATAACACTTGAAATGAATAAGAAAATCAGTGAAAATACTGGAGATCTATCTCTTGAAATATACCTATATTTAAATCTCTTTGTTGTAATGCGCCATTAGATATATGTCATCTGTCCGCTAAACAAATAACTCCAGTTTGACCCGATTTTGTTCGTTTTGAATCCTGTAAGAAATGACGTTGATTTCTAAACTAAAGTCTTATCAAATTTTTGGACGCCATTTTGATGAAAAACCAGCTGCGTTTTATAGACACAGGATTATGGTAATTAGAGTGGGGATATTGAAGTATGGAAAATATTTTACAGTGTTTACTTTTCAACAGAAATAAGTCACACTATATCAAAAATACAATATTCTGGGTTTGTCATTTCGACATTTGTGCTATGGTTTTTTTTAATTTTGCCCACATTTTGAGTTAGGGAAATTTGCTTTTTTCAAATGCATACATATTTTGTCTTACTAGATAAAATATTTCCTTTGAATGTACTTTCTTTTAGCTATTATTTTATTAATATTAGTACGTTACTTTTATTAAGATTAGTACGTTACTTTTATTAATATTAGTACGTTACTTCTATTAATATTAGTAAGTAACTTTTATTAAGATTAGTACATTATTTTTGTATACCAAGACGTGGAGCATTTTTAACATACCTCGTATAATATATTTGCAGGTAGAAAATATAATTCTTTTCCTTAAAAAATCACTTAAAGATTTCCCCATAATATATACTTGTATCATTATCTTCTAAAAAAATAACCCAAACGTGTGTTTTATATGCACGTGTCATATTAGTTATCAAATGCAATAATCTATATGGCAGTGTGTAAAAGGGTTTCTAGTTATTCTCTTGGAAGCTAGGAACACACGTAATCGGTGCAGTATAAGGAAATATAGATCGATTGAGCGATCAATTGATCGATTGATAGATAGATCTATTGAGGTAAAGAGAGAGAAGGGAAATAAAAAAAAAAATGTGAAATGAGCCACAGGTTTAATCTATACAAACATTAAAAACAGACGTATTGAGCGACACCTGTTGGCGGTACTCGGCACCAAGGGCAGATTACTGACGATGCAATCTTTTCGGTAGCCACGTGATTAGTCTTTTCTATGGCTACCTTATCTTGTAATCTTGCGATTACTGCTTCATCAATCATAGGATACCACCAGGCTTTAAAAGCGAATACTACCCGACCTTTTAGGCAAATCATTTCATACCCCACACCTCTCTGCCAATTTTGCTTGATTTCTTTGATTCTAGTTTTCTTCTTTCTTCCTTTTAGATAATCCTTATTTTTGACGAGTTTTTTTTCTTAAATTAAAATTTATTTTCTTCTTTCTTTTTTGTTGACTTATTTGATATTTCATTCTTCCTTCCTCTTGCATTCATAAATGTTTAATCTCTTTCTTTTTTGTATTTCTTCATCGTCTTTCTAATCCATCTTTTAATCCATTTCTCTTCTTTTTTGTTTCTTTATTTTGTCGTTATTCTTTATTTTCTACCTTTAAACACATTCCCTTTCCTTTTATGCGTTTGTATCCTTTATTTCTATTTTCTGTTTTCTTTCATTAAAACTGTTTTACATATTTTTTTAACTAATTGTTCACCTACAGCCCAAGAGGCACTGAAAATAAAGGCTTACTGAATTTGGTTGATGCGCATAAGAAGAAATAAAAAGTACATATGAGAAAGATAACGTGTATCACTATTGTGGCACTGGTAGTATGAAATTAGAATTAAAAGGGTTCGTGTGAAAACCCCGTAAAGGAATTGGAGAATTGGAAAAATTAAAACGGTTAAAAACGTTATGGTGAAAATATGAATTGAAATATGAAGCGAGCAAGGAAAAAAAAAAGAAAAAGATATTTTTTTTTCTTTCTGATAAACAGAAGCGCAGAATGGAATGTCGGGTCCAAAATATGATTGAAAAATGTGGATTGTTTGTCGACCGAGTTGCAGTTTGGGTTTTTTATAAATCACAAAGCTATTTGCTTCGTGATTTATAAAAATCGACGTAAACAAAATGAAATATTGTTTTGTAAACTTCCAATATTGTTTTGTAAACTTCCAAAGTGGGCAAAGCCTTTACTCGGTCATACTGAAAAGTTGACAAAAAAAAAAAAAAAAAAAATCTTAGACGTCAAGGACATAAAACTAATTTATAAACACAAAGTTTGTTATCGGAAATTATTGCCTGGAATAAGTAACCGATCGCGAGCCGATTGTCGTCAGGAATGATAAAGAAAGTTAGTTGTCAAAGAATACATAATTTTGAATAATTGACCACTTTCTTTGTAAGTCAGTGTCTGTTCTCCAAAATTAGGAAGATAAGAAATTGAATTTATATGATAGCTAGGATTCAGGCGAAAAACATATAAAAGATGGCTTAAGCGACCCAGGAGTTGGAGCGGGAGACGGCAAGAAACGTAGACGAGATGAGACGGCAGCGAGCGAAGAAACCGCGGAACACCACGTGACCTACTGCTGAGAGAATTTCCGATCGACCTTTTTCTTTATTGATTGTTTTTAGAAGAAAAAGGCAAAAAAGTTTTAGAAGAAAAAGAAAAAGTGTCGTGATAAAGAGTGTAAAAGGAAGGGTTAATATTGTTGTATCAATAGATTGTTCTAGTTCCACGTGCCATATTTTTAATGGATGTCAGTTATCAGTTATCTCCTGTTAATTTCCCTCTGAGATTACTCCACTGCCTTAACCGGGTATTGAACTCACACTCTTTGGGACCTGTCACTGGATCTAACCAACGCCTTTATTCACTGTGCAATGTGTCCTTGAGGAACTAGAACAATCTATCCCAGTGAACGATATAAATGGTTCAGTTCGACATTCCAACCACCTGAAGAAGGCCGGAGCGTACAAAGGCCGAAACGTTGTAATAAATATGGCGACAAAGATGAGGACAATATTCTGAATAATTTAAATAATGTACATAATACCTCATCTCAGAAATATAGACAGATACTGAAAGGCCGAAACGTTGTAATAAATATGGCGACAAAGATGAGGACAATATTCTGAATAATTTAAATAATGTACATAATACCTCATCTCAGAAATATAGACAGATACTGAAAGGCCGAAACGTTGTAATAAATATGGCGACAAAGATGAGAACAATAGTCCGAATAATGTAAATAATGTACATAATACCTCATCTCAGAAATATAGGCAGATAATAAACAGTTCAATATTGTCAAATTCTTATTTGCAATGTTTATCCTTGAAGAAAGTAAACAAGATTGATGTGTTTTTTTACGGTTTTTCAACTCTTTGTAGGTTGTTTATAAGCGAAACATTTTTTTGGATTATAGTTTGTTTTTTTTTTGCGAGTGAATATTGCATATTTAGTTTTTGAAAGAAAAAAAATTTTTTTTTCTCGGTGGAATTCCTACTATTTAAACTTCAGCTGGGGTACAGAGATGCATTCTTATTATTCCTAAAGGTATGTTAACCTAAGTGAATGCAACTAACCCGACTAGACTACGAACACGGTTGTCTGATTCTTCATGCGGCTGTCGATTACACCACCCGCACATCCGAAAAGCAGAAGAAACGGTCATAGATTTATAAAAAATACGCTTTTGTTTATTGCTGTTTCAAACTAAAATTGTTTCTTGGAATATGGAACCAGGTCAAAAGAAAAGACAATAGCGATTTGTGTAAGCCGGTGCATTGAACTTAAGATGTAAAATGTGTATTTTCATCTTACAGTAACCATGAATATGACAAGTTTGGGTTTTCATGCATATAACCGTAAATTTCTATCCTAACAGTTTATTTTCTCACACTTCTCGCTTGTGGAACTCTCTTTCGGCTTCATGCTTTTCAGCTAACTTTGATCTTCAGAAATTTAAATATAATGTCAGTCGTTATATTCTATCTTCGCTTTGCTTGATTGCTGTACTTTTATTGATCGTCCTTAATATTTTCCCTTTTCTTATATTGTACACGTAGATTTTATCAATTTAAGCGAAGTACTAGATAAGCAACAACGTCTCATTCGTTTACAGTTGAATCGGCAAGATGTAACTCACTACCACCCACCCGTCTGTCATAAGCTCTTTGTCCGGTATGCCTAATTGGCCGTCAATCAGGGCAAGACCTGATCTCCGTTTCTAAATGTCAAAACGAGGCGGTGGCTCGTTTTTGATGTCATCTACCTAGACGAGTGTCGGAAAAAATTCGTTTTAACCTGTCAAAGCCAGGTTAGTTCCGTGTCGATCGGGAGGTCCCCAGAGATTGCCAAGGTAGTTCCTCCAGCCCTCGCTAGTTATAAGTTAGGGCAATGTCGTGGACTGCGTCTAGAGAGAAGAGCTAGCTGTAATTCGCGATCGTTTCCCTGTTGCATGTAACGATGCTACATAAAACAGAGTCGGGCCGTATCTGTACATCCAGCGCGATGATCTCTTTACTGGTCACAACCACGAGGTCCGATTTCCTCACACCACGCTTCACTCTAATCTCGGCTCCATGATGACGTCGAAGCTGCGTCACTTAAGGATCTTCGCACACGTGCTAACAGTTTCTTTTCTTGCCCTTCTCGCTTGTGGAACTCTCTTCTGTCTCCATGAATTCAAGCCAACTTTGATCTTGAAAAAATTAAATGTAATGCCAATCGTTATCTACTGATCTTGATTACTCTTCTCTTGTTGTCTCCCGTTAATAAAGTTTCTCTTTTTTGTAAGTTTTTCACACTCAGTAACCTATGCCTTGAATGACGTAAAATGATAAACAAAATTTAGCGAAAACGAATATGACAGCCGCAACACTTTCAGCTTTCTAAATTGTTTATTGATAATTACTTCACTTCAGGTGCCTTCATAATATTTACATATATGTCAGTGTGTGTGTGAGTGTGTGCGTGTGTGTGTGTATACTGATAAACACACATGATTGCGCACACGCGTACATATATATATATATATATATATATATATATATATATATATATATATGAAGAAATATAGTCTTAAGATCTGCTATATTTATGAAATAAAGTGCTCAATATCAGAGATATAGCGTGTGTAAATATAAAAGTGAACATAGAAGTCAACACTTAGAGGCGACAGACTGTTTCATGCTATATGCAATCGTCAGGCCACATGCTTTCTAAGTACATCTGGGAAATTAAAAACAAAACGCACATCACACAAAAAATATCTTGGAAGATAAGGAAAAAATCATCAGTCTACAACAACCAATCAAAAACTTGCAAACTTTGCTTGGAGGAAATAATAGCTATCATTACTTTCCCCGACCAAAATAAATTATTAAACAAAAGATCCGAGCTCATCTCAAAATGCAGACATGAAAATAAATTTTTACTACGTAACCTAAAAAAATGAAAAACGGGAAAAAAACAAAAAAACAAAAAAAAAAAACAAATAAATATACTAATATAAAAAAAAATAGAAATAAAACATAAATAATACTATGTTACTTAAAAATCGAAAACCGAAAAGAGAAAATATACAAGTAAAACAAATTGACCTAATTCATCCAAGTAAATAAATAAACAAACCAATCCCAAATAAAGATAATCAATTAAAAACTGTTCCCGCCAAAATAATAGTTAGAATGAACAACAACAATCAACCCCAAAATTGAACAAATAGCTTTAATTAAATTCTCAAACCAAAACAAAACTGTTAAATAAGTGATATAAACAAATTTTTACTATGTTAATAAATAAATAAATAAATAAAATAAGAAACAAAAAAATAAAAAATAAAAACAAGCAATATAATTTGACCCAAATAAATAAAGAAACGACTTCCTGTAAAATAACCGCCATAATAGAATACCCACACTGCACCACTAACCCGTATATATATAAATAGCCGAGAAAAATAACAGCATATGTGGCCTGACGATTGCATATAGCATGAAACAGACTGTCGCCCCTAAGTGTTGACTTCTATGTTCACTTTTATATATATATATATATATATATATATATATATATATATATATATAACATTCAGCTTAATTAAAAACACGATTTTCGTAGAACCATTTAAGGAATTCAACAAATAAATTCAGAAGAATCAACATACATCAGTACATGAGCGATAATTAGCTACTTACGAAAAATAACATACGCCTACATATTCGCTGTCCTTGTGGTATTCTCGTAGTGAGAAATCAGAGAGCTGAGTTCGAATTCTGCTCACGTTTATTACATTACTTTTGAAAACCCTTTGGAAAGGTATGAATCCATTTCTTCTCCCCCATCTATGGGTTAAATAGAAGGACGCCTTTCTGGAAAAATATTGTTTTCTCCCAAAGAAGTGTTAATGTAATATTTCCTCAGTATCTGTCTATATATTTCTGAGATTACGTATTATGTGCACTATTTATATTATTCAAACTAGTGTCATCATCTTTGTTGCCATATTTATCACAACGTTTCAACCGTTGTATGCTCCGGACTCTTCAGGTGGTTGGAATGTGGAACTGAACCCTTTACTTCGCTCTCTCAGGTTGACTGTTCTAGTTCCACGTCTCACGTCTAATGGGTGTGATAAATATGGCAACAAAGATGTGGACAATAGTCCGAATAATGTAAATAGTGTAATATTTACTTTAGAAAAGAAAAAAATCTTACAATGCCCAAAATCATTCGTTTTTACAAGCCGTAATAAAGCAGTTAATACTATTTTGAAAGCATATCAACATGTGATGATCTACTCGATTAAATCCATTATATATATATATATATATATATATATGTGTGTGTGTGTGTGTGTGTGTGTATATATATATATATATATATATATATATATATATGTGTGTGTATATATATATATATATATATATATATATATATATATATATATATATATATATATATGTATGAATTACATAAAAATCAAATTCTATTACCCCATTCAGATGGCCATTTCACTCCCGGGCTATTCTCCCTGGAGCTTTTCAATGCAAAAATGTTAATTTTTTTTTTAACAAACGTTTTTGCATTGACAAACTCCATGGAGAATATCCCGGAGGCAAAATGGCCATCTGAATGGTGTAATAGAATTTAATTTTTATGTAATCCATTTATTATATGCTCTATAATAAATATGTTGAACTCTCTTTTGTGGACCATTTTTAATATTTTATATTATTAGGATCTACTTGGATTAAGAATTATTAAGAATTTATACCTATATATATATGTGTGTGTGTGTGTATGTGTGTGTGTGTGTGATGATTGCCATCTCTTCTTACTTTTAAATAAATGCACATACACACAAACACATACACACATACATGCACACACACACACACCCACACACACAGACATATATATATATATATATATATATATATATATATATATATAGGTAAAATAAATTCGAGTTTAAGTAATCCAAGTTAATCTTATTATTATAAAATATTCAACAACAGAGAGCTCGATATATTTATTATAGAACATATAAGGGAATTATAAAGAATGAAAGACAAAATTACCCCATTCCGATGGCCATTTCGTCTCCGGGAGATTCTTGCATTGACAAATCCCAGGGAGAATCATCCTCGGACGAAATGGCCATCTGAATGGTACAATTTTGGTTTCACTTATATATATTATCGATTTCATATATATATATATATATATATATATATATATATGAAGAAAAATATACGGAAAAAAAAAAATCCTTATATGCAATTATGCTGTTTTAATGTTAATATAATGTCAACGTCGGACGTTTCGGTCTAATAAACCATCTTCAGGACATATTCATAAAATATAATTAACATTATCAATTCAACATGACAAAGACATATTAACATTAAAACAGCATAATTGCATATAATGGTTATTGTTTTTTTTTTCCCTATATTTTTCTTCATACTGTCGGATCTATATCCATATATTTGCTTACATACATACATACATATATATATATATATATATATATATATATATATATATATATGTGTGTGTGTGTGTGTGTGTGTGTATAAGAAATCGATTTTTAAAAAAGACTTTTAACAATACAGACAGTGCACTTCCACGTTGAAGTATGTATAAGCGGAGTGGGATGTTTAAATGTGGTCAAACAATCGTGACGCCTGAAGAAGAAGCAGGACACCCATCAACCTCCAGCACTGACGAGAAGATTCAGCAAGCTCGAGAGATAATAATGGCAAACTTGCGAATTATCTTCAATACAATAGCATGTTCCCTGAAGATTCGGGTTACTGCTCGTTGTTCCTTCTTGATGTACACTGCTAGCCGAGATGCCAGGTTTACACTGTCAAAGCAGCAAGAAAACTGATGCTATTTTTCTCTAAGTTCGATCACGCGACCACATTAGTAACAATTATAAGGGCGCATTAGCAGAAAGCTGTATGCAGTGGTATGACGAGGTCTGGTGATGCGCGGGGCCAACTCCTTGATTGTGTACCCCAAAGACTTAATTAGGGAGTGGATATAGGTTCTAGTACTAAGAAAGTTGAGAAACGAAGCATTTTGAATATGTAAAAACTAAGGAAAGACGAAATAAACACTTTATTTCAAATATTAACTTTTTATTTCACTTTTTCATTGGATGTCTCACCGATGTGGATACCCGGAGGTGGGGAGGTATCGCATCCTCTCCCTCTTCTGCAGGCTACTGCACTGTGACAAATATGTGGGATGGCGAAGGTGTGAACAATTTTTTACTTACCCTCTTGTATATATATATATATATATATATATATATATATATATATTATGAAATGGACAAATTCCGACAGTTATGTTAAGACATTTCTATGTTTATACATTCTATTTATAGATACAAATATTTAAGTAAATGCTCTGTTTATAATAAACAGTATTAAACAACATTTACCGGCCTGTCGGAGAACAAATATTTTCTGTGAAAATTTCTCGGACATTCAATTATTTGCGGCTTGTTCCTCTGTTTTTCTGTGTTTTTTCTTCTTTCTTCCTTCTTTTTTAATTTATTTATTTTTATTTATATTTTTTTTTGTAAAACACTTTATCATTCTTTTTTATCAAAAGTTTTAGTTTTGTCAGGCTCCAGGAAATTTATCCTGAGGAGCGAAATAGCTATAAACATGAGTTTCATTTTTATGTAACTTATATATATATATATATATATATATATATATATATATATATATATATATATATATAATGGTGGCCTGACGATTGCGTCTAGCATGAAACAAACTGTCGCCTCTAAGTGTTGATTTCTGTGTTCACTTTTATATTCACACGCTCTATCTCTGATTTTATCCCCCGCACACACAAATATATATATATATATATGTAAAGGGACGAAGAATGAAATTCAATCGTTCAAAACATTAATTTAAAACAAGGCTCAATAATAAAGTAGAGTAATAAATATTTATTATATACTATTACATTAGAACCTGTAATACTACAAAATTGTTAAGCACCTTATGAGACGTTGTTTATTAAACGTTGAAACAAAATATACAATTTTGTAGTAGTAACTTACATGTTCTAATGTAACAGTGCATAATATATATATATATATATATATATATATATATATATATATATATATATATATAAGTGAACATTGAAGTTAACACTTAGAGGCGACAGGCTGTTTCATGACGATTGCGTCTAGCATGAAACAGCCTGTCGCCTCTAAGTGTTGACTTCAATGTTATCTTTTATATTTACACACGCTCTATCTCTGATATTGAGCACTCTATCCCATAAATATAGCACATCTTAAGACTATATTTCTTTATTTTATATATATATATATATATATATATATATATATATTTCCAACAAATCCAAACGTTATCTTGTAGATACAGATGTTATGGTAGACGGCCTCTGAAAAAAAAAAAAGAAAAAGAAAAAAAGCAATGGGAGTTACGTTTACTGGGCAACGCATTGGAGAGAATGAATAAAGCGTCTTTTGAATAACTCGGCCGCAGTAGGTATAACAACTCAATGTTGTTCAACTACCTTCTTGAAGAAAGCGCACACTTTATTTCAGATCTCGAAATTGAGTAAGAGAGAGAAATCATAAACCGAATGTTGTCTAAATGGTTGACAGATCGTGGATAACAAAAATTAGAAAACTTTCTCAGAGTAGACAAAGGACAAGATGTTCTGGAATGCCTTGATCCTTCGCGTCCTAAATGGACTCGTCACATAATAATAATAATAATAATAATAATAATAATAATAATAATAATAATAATAATAATATGATGAAGAAGAAGAAGAAGAAGAAGAAGAAGAAGAAGAAATGTAGAAGAAGAATAATGGTGTCTACCGGCCTGTGTACTTGAAAGACTTAATAATTAGAATGTGCTTTCCGGCAACTTGATACCCGTTTTGTATTCGAAACACGCGTATATATGTGTTTTATGTTGAGCATATCATAGTGGAATATTTAGCCAACGGTTTCTCTTCCAAACGTCACATGAAACGCAAAGTAAATGGTTTTCTTGAGGACATCTTCCTCCACACTCTTTTACTATTTTCATTTACCATTTCCCGTTTTAATTTTGCTCACTGAGCACACACGCACAAACTTACGCGGCACACACACTGTTACGTGAAAATGTATATGAATAAACTATATTAAAATTGTTTAATTATATTTTGCCATTTTTGTTTTCTCTCTCATTATGTGTCTATTCCTTTTCTTTGTACTTTCATCTTAGGTTCATTTTTTTGTCTCTAGATTTCGTTTCTACGTCATACCGTTCGCCTATTTTTTTTTTTCATTTAATTTCCTTTTGAGTAATTTTTTTCATTAATTAATATCCTGTTAATGGAGAAAATTCTTTCTCTGCTTTCTGTTTTTAACGGCATCTTCCTAAGTTAACTTGTTTCAGTGAATGCTAAAATGCAGTCTATGAAAATACGAAGAAGCGAAATCCAAAAAACGAAACGAAAGAGAAAAATCGAAACGAAAAATAAAAAAGGAATGGCAAAAAGCAAAATTCTTCAATGTTTGAAATACATTCTCGCCAACACTATTAGAAAAAGGACTAATCTTCTTATAACAATAGTAAATATAATTTTTAACTTGTTAAAATTCCAGCTTAAAAGTAACTGGTGATTATCATAGAGATCAAGTGACAGCAAGTATTACTGCTGATTTTTAGTCTAACTTTCCTCTGATATAAGGTATGACACACACTTTTTTTAGAAAAAAAGTATTGAACTGTTATGTAATATCAGTCCTCCTATATGGCAGTGAATACCGGAAAATTTCATTACAGATAAAAAGGAAACTTGAGTATATGCATTATTTACATTACTTGGACTGTTATCCTCATCTTCAATTTCGAACCGAACCCTTTATTTCGTGCACCGGGGTAGATTGTTCAAGTTTCCCGTGCCAGTCACAGTTATTTCCCTTCAAATCAACTCTATAAGTTTTGGGTTCACCACTGCTATGGCCGGGTATTGAACTCACAACACTTTATGTCAAGTAGCTAGACCTAACCAACGTCTTTGTCGTAAATCACTTGAGCCGACCAAGCATAGAAATGAATGCAATATGGAAATCAGTAATAAGGAGTGCTAGAGAAAAGCAATGAATAACAACAAAAATTGCAATACAAGCAATATAAGCTCTGGTAAAAAATATTAACATAAAAATTGCAATATGAGCACTGATAAAAAAATTCTTGCTGGAATATTCGGTTTATAAGTCACAAAAAATTATATATAGATATCCTCAAGGACACATGGCTCATTAGATAAAGTAATTAGTTATATTCAGCAGAAGTGAAGCAAAAAGTTGGAGAATTGAGTTAAAGGGAAATTACCGAGGAATCCGGAAGAGGCATGGTATGAGGAACTAGAACAATCTACTCCGGTGAACGAAATAAAGGGTTCTTCATCTGAAGAAGACCGGGGCGTACAACGGCCGAAATATGCCATTGAAGATGAGGATAACAGTCCGAGTAATGTAAATAATGCAAGTAATCATAATATTTAATCGCAGAGAAATATACAGATAGGAAACTTGAGGCAGCAATATTCGGTTCTGTAGAACGATACTGAGAATACTATCGACGTAAAAACAAAACAAAAATAGAGTGATGGTCAGCTATCTTATATCTGTATCCTTATATAACAGTGAATGTTGGACAATTTCCTAACAGATAACGAGGCGACAACAGAGATTTAGTTCTACAGAAGAATTAGATGAATACCATGGACGGAGTATCTTAATAATGAGGAAGTTTTAAGGAAAAAAGGACACAAAATGAGAGATACAATTTTGGGAACGCATAATAAGGAAACTGCGCTTGGAGACACTTGCAGGTCGAAGGTTAAGACAAGGCAATGAAACAGCGTGTAAAAAGGAAGTTATTTAAATGCATAGCAGAACAGTGAGTCGGGAGGATAGTAAAATGACAAACACTGCTTAGATCTACAAAGGACAGGAAGTCGTTGAGAGCTATGATCCTCCATGTCCGGAAGTGACACTGCACATAAAAGAAAGCGTAATCCTCTGAAGTGCTTCTTGTGCTTTCACAGTCTTTAAATCTTAATGGAACAAGGTTTTTCGGAATTATTGCAAGCAATCATCACCGCCATATTCTACTGTTTTCTTTTTTTATGTCTCTAAAGACAGTACTGTTTTCCAATGAAATAGCCATATCATTCTTTTTATTCTATAGTGAGACGTTTTTCGTCTTCAGCTTTGAAATCACTCATTCAAATTTAAAGTCAAATAAAATTTACTATAACTATTACAACGACGATGGTGAAAAGTATTATTATTATTATTATTATTATTATTATTATTATTACCTTAGATTTATATTGTATACATATTTTCTTCCTTAGGCGACAATTTATCCATCCCGTACATGTGGCAGCTTGCTGTAATGATGGGTCAGTTATCTACACTTATTCAATGCGAAATTGTGCTAGTTCTTATTTAGGTCCTGTCAGCTTTCTCTTCGTTTTCAGGGTCAGATTTTTTTTTTTGTGTTGATCTAACTACCATCCCGGATAAGGTTTGCCAATTTCTTAGGCTATTCCAGACGTGCCCTTCACCAATGAAACATTGCCTTTGTCAGTCAAAGAAACGATGATATTAGTGTCACTCTCATCTTCATTGTCATCGTTTTTTTCATCTCGTGATGGTTAATTTGGAGGCCTTAGCCTTTTCTATTTCTTTTTTATTTCAATCTTAACTTATCGGCTTGAAATCTTCAAGAAAAAAATCCTTAACTGAAGGTACCATATCTACGTATGGGAACAGGCCTCGTGATTAGAGAGAAAGTGAGTCTCTTGTTTAGTCCCGATTCGTCAAAGTGGTGGGACTCGTCGCTACTTCTACATTATTCTTTTATTTGTAAAAGTTTCGGTGTTTGGCACTTTAAAATTCCTGGTTTTAAGGTTTATCGACATTATGTTAGATTATGCATTTGTCTGTGTCAAGAGATATTTTATAGGGATTATTCAAAATCACTCTTGTTTGGTTCAATATATATATATATATATATATATATATATATATATATATATATATAGACAGATAGATAGATAGAGAGAGAGAGAGAGAGAGAGAGATAATATTAGTGGTTAATATACACATACATATATATACATATATTTAAAATATATATATATACATACATACATACATACACACATATATATATAATTCCAATGGGGATAGAATCCAGGTAGAACTCAATGTCTAGGACATAGTAAGTATATACTAGTGTTTGTTTGTTTATATATATATATATATATATATATATATATATATATATATATATATTTATATATCTGTGTGTGTGTGTATATGTATATATATGTATATATATATATACATTTTTTTTATAGATACAAATACTTAAGTAAATGCTCTGTTTATAATAAACAGTATTAACAATATTTACTGTCCTGAATGTCCGAGAAATTTTGTATCTATAATTAGAATGTATAAGCATAAAAATGTCTTAAAATAATATATATATATATATATATATATATATATATATATATATATATATATATATATATATATATATATATATATATATATATATATATATATATATATATATATATATATATATTCCACCTCCACAATTCCAATTTTCTGTGTTTTTAATTTAAACTAAATCTATCGTGGAATCCAGAAGATGGGGGTGAAACCGGTTGCTTCGACCGTTTTTAATATGTCTAGTATTATCAAGACTCACACTTTTATTTCTGTAATATATATATATGTATATATGGTACAAAAATAATTTCGTTTTCTCACATAGTAACATATGTTAGAAAACGAAATTATTTTTGCACCAACCCAATATATTTTAAACCTCCCCCTTCATCCCTTAGACCTTCCTTCTCTTCTCCTGTTCTGCTCTCGTCTGTTACCCCCCTCTCTATAGCTCTAACATTCGTCCCACACACTCATACATACACTCTCACTAAATTTTATTTTTTATTCCCGGAATTGTTTTTTCTGTTTTCTTTTTGAATTTGTAGGTCTGATGAATTGGACCGTATTTATGGAATATTAGGGCTTAAGCCTTTTTGTTATATCCTTACTCTGTTCTGGACATTGAGTTCTACCTGGATTCTATCCTCTCGGAATTTTTTATTCAAAAAATATACATATATGTGTATGCACCTATGTATATATATTTATATATTTTGCATATGTATGTGTATATTTACCACTAATATTATCTATCTATCTGTCTATCTATCTATCTATCTATCTATCTATCTATATATATATATATATATATATATATATATATATATATATATATATATGAGAAGAAATATAGTTTAAATGTGTGCTATATTTACGGGATAAAGTGCTCAATACCAGAGATAGAGCGTATGTAAATATAAATATAAAAGTGAACATCGTAGTCAACACTTAGAGGCGACAGGCTGTTTCATGCTAGACGCAATCTGTACCGATGGAATGTAAAGGAGTGCAGAATTAGTTCGCCCACTTAAAAGAAGATTATCTATCTATCTATCTATCTATCTATCTATCTATCTATCTATCACATTCTGTTCATTATCTATTTTAATCTATTTATCATATGTCTATATACCTATCTATATCTTTCTTTTAATCTATCTATCTATCTATCTATCTATCTATCTATCTCATTCTGTTCATTATCTATCTATTTTATTCTATACAGCATTTGTATATCTATTTATCCATCTATATCATCCTGTTAATCTATCTATCTATCTATTAAATTCTCTTCATGGCTATCTATATATCTATCTATATCATTATGTTCATTATTTTATCTATCTATCTATCTATCTATCTATCTATCTATCTATCTATCTATCTATCTATCTATCTATCTATATATATATATATATATATATATATATATATAATTTTAACATACAGACAAAAACAATTACTCATGTCAAAGTCGTGGTTAACTTCTTTTGTCCGTCTGTAAAAATTTCATAATAAATAACTACTGCTCTTCTCCTTGTATTGAGCCCTCTTTTTAATTAATGCTGTGAACGTTTGAATTTGTATTCTTTTCGTTATTATTACACACACACACACACTCATATACACACACATATATATATATATATATATATATATATATATATATATATATATATAGATAGATAGATAGATATATATATATTGGTTGACAAAGAGTAAAAACGGGAACAGCACAATGCTTTCTAAAGTTATGAGGGACTTAAAATATCACACCAAAGATATCATGTAAATAAAGAAAAGAATATCAGCCTACAATAATCTATACAAAAACTGTAAACTCTGCCTGGAGGGAAACGTAGTCATAATTACCTTCCCAGACCAAAACAAACTACTAAATGAATGATAAGAACTCATCTAAAAATGCAGACACCAAAACAAACGTTTAAAAATCGAAAACTGAAAACGAATAAAAATAAATAAAATAAAATAACAAAAACAAGTAAAATAAATTAATCCAGACAAATGAATAAGTAAATAAACTAAGTAAATAATAGACAAATTAACAAACCACGTATGCACATATACACAAAAGAAAATGCAGTAATAACAGCTAACAAAATCAATAATAAATAAAAAATAAAAAATAGTTAGCTAACAATAACTGCATTCGAATTCATTATCTTCTCCCATTCAATAGCCCCCAGGACAATTCGAAACTATTAAAAAACACCAAAATAACAGTTAGAATGATACAATAAATTACCAACAATGCATCACTGACCCGGATATATAAATAGTCGAGTAATAAAAAAAAAAAAAAAAAAATACGGCACACATGACTTGACATTTTCGTTAACCATGAAACAGACTGTCGCCTCTGGGTGTTGACAACAATGTTCACTTTTATATTTACACATGCTCTATCCATGCTATAGGGCATATTAAGCCATAACTATAGCATACCTTAAAACTATATGTTATTATATATATATATATATATATATATATATATATATATATATATATATATATATATATATATATATATTAATACCTATACTGGGGCGGTGTGAAAAAAAACAGATATTACAATTTTTAAATAAGAAGTATATCTGAACAAACGATATCAGGGAAAAATTCAGTAAATAAAGAAAATACTAAAGACATCCGTGTTGATAGAAAATAATCAATCAACACCGCAATGCCTAGTCAAAAGAAAAAACACCGACAGAGTAAATTAAGTAAAAACGTAAAAGTGCTCAATACACTAAGTAGAGGAAAATCTTAAAAACCTCAGAGTTTTTAGGTTATATATATATATATATATATATATATATATATATATATATATATATATATATATATATATATATATAGGATTGGTTTATACGGAATAAATTCCAATGAACAACACATACTATACTTAAAAGTGTGTTCAATACAGAGTGGAACAAATATTATTCAGAATTTATAACATAAAAATGTCATAAAATCACAACAAAAATAGCCATTTTGTTTCAACACTTCTGGTGTCGTATCAAATGATGGTTTTCATAGTGCTACCAATGTAAAATCTTTTAAAATTTGGGTTTTCTAGTGTAGAGAATTTATTAAGGTAAACTGGAGAACACGTCAAACAACCATCACTTGATAAGACCAGAAGTGTTGAAACAAATTGTCTATATTTATAGTGATTTTATAACCTTTTTATGTTATAATTTTCCAATAAATGATTATATATATATATATATATATATATATATATATATATATATATATATAACGGTTTCAATAAACAATTCAGTGTTATTGGTGAAAACTTATTTATTTCTCTATTGGATCATGTTAAGTCATGGCAATTATGTGTGAAAATTAATATCGCCCAAATGTCTGCCAAATCTGAAAAGATCATTTTATTGGGTTATTAATATCTATAACGATACAGCTGTAATTTGAAACTAAGAATTTAGACGTTTAACTTAAAAATCTGTTTCATTTCGGTAATGAAGCTGTTTTGGTTTTTTTTGGGGTTTTTTTCAAATAAAATTGTTGGTCTAATTAATGCGGATGGCAGGTGAAACATATCAAGTAAGAATTGCTTTCTAAATTTTCATGTATTTTCCATTCTATTCCACACACACACACACACATACACACACACACATACACACACACACACACACTGAACAAACGATAAATAAATGTAAATTTAGGAAATATTATAGGAATAAAGTGTCGCTGCCGACCTTTGAGTTTGAATATAGATCGCCAGTGAGCAAACACAGGCGATCCTATTATTGAAGTAGACCACATAGAGGAACCACATATATGGGAGTTAGCGTGTGTCTAATTGATCGTTATTTCTAGTCTATCCTCGATTACTATTTAGATCACCATTTCTACTTTATCCTCTGTTCTTATACGGACCGCTATTCTCTACTCTATTCAGTATACAATTTCTCTATATGGATCACTACACGGATTACTGTTCGATCGAGTATTATCGAGCAAGTACTATTAGTGTGATAATTATTCGAAAGTGTTTGACACCAGTATTTTTCGACGTCGTACCATAATTGTATCTTCGATTACAACGGCTCTACTACAACGAGCATTACGAAAATAAAAGCGACTATTTGTTGACATTGCAAACGTGACAAATGAGTGTTCGTTGACATAAGACGAAGTGGCAATGGCATCAGAAAAAAGCAAGTGAGAATTATCCGTAAGTTAGAATGTTCTACTCATTAGCTTATATAATTAGAACTGAAGGTAGTTCCGATCCATACCTGATGACCTGGCGTATTTCGAATGCATGCGAGTGTGGGAGATGTGTACAAACGCATCATGATATAGAGATGAGGTAGAAGAGAATTATTGTAAGTCGAAGGGAAGGAACAATTTTTCAGTCTATCGTTTTATAAGGAGCAGGATTTTGCAAAATGACACTTAGATACACCCGCTCCCTGATATGAAAATAAAATAAATGAATCCCTTCATAAAATCCAAACATATGGATACAGGATTTACGCTTTGATTTCTTGCTGTTGCAATATTTTCACCTATTGGATTCTTTTGAACATGCAGTAAACCTTACACAATTTGTATGCACAATGATGTGAATGAGAATCGTAACAGGTGATTTGTCCTGTCGATGAGAGACTGTATGCGAGAATACCGTTTAAATGTTTACATGTGTTCACAATGGTAATATTTCTTAAATGATCGGACCCAACCTGAAAATATGAAGAGAAATTTCTATAATGTGAAATATGCTCCGTTTTAGTTGTCAATGATCTCCGAAGACTGGATTTAATTATTCTGGTGTTCCTTTAATGTTGTCTTTCAAGGGATTTGCAATCTTACAAACTTGATAAGAACGAAGGCAAAATTTCAATAAATTGATTAATATAATACCTTTTAAGACGAGAGATTTTTAGTTTAAATTAATCCATTGGATATTATCAACATCTTAAATAAATGCCATTGAATGTTCATGAGAGCAAAGGTCATGACAAATGGATGACAAAAATCTAAGGTTTACTGGTGCCATTTATTTTATAGTTGTGACAGAAAGGTTTGATTTGATTTGGTTTGGTTTAGTTTGGTTTGGTTTGGTTTGGTTTAGTTTACTACGTATCAACTTCAATGGGTTATTTAATGCCGTTAATTTATTAAAAAGATTATGTATTAATATTATTTTTTTCAAAAATGTAGTGCTGGAAATATTTTTCAAAAATGCATTGCTCGTAATAACTTTTTCTTTTTCCAAAATTTATTGTTCGTAATATTTTTTTCCAAAAATATATTGCTCTTATTATGGCAATATTTTTTCTTAAAAAATCATTGCTGTTATTATCTTTGTACAAAAATGTATTGCTGGTATTAAAACCTATTTATACACGTTTTGACTCCAATTTTGTGGTTATCTATAAGCCCATAGCTAGGATCCTAACAGGTGCTACCACCCCGAGTCAGGGTGGACATGGGAACATCGGCAATTTAGAGGTGGTTCCATGCTCCTCAAAACCTCTTGATCAGAGACCTTGCTGTTGGTTGTAGTTTATCGTCTTTCACAGGACGAGTGACAGTAAGGTGGTGAGATAAAATATCCTTCTAATATATATATATATATATATATATATATATATATATATATATATATATATATATATATATGTTAAATCAAATGCTAAGTCTACTGCTGATAAAGTTGGTTCACTGTTTTGTGCTAGAAAATTCTTCTCATCAGAATCCATCTTGCACATTTATAAATTAATCCTGGGTATGACGATAAACTACATCCGGTAGCAAGACCTCTGATCGGGAAATTGGAAGTTTGAAGCTGCGTGAAACCACCTCTTAATAGCTGTTGTTTTCAAGTCCACCCTGGACCGGGGTGGTAGCATCTGTTAGGGTCCCAGCTATGGGTAAATAGTGAACCCCCCAAAAAACACCAAATCCTATGAAAATACAAAAATACATGTTTTTAGTAAAACATACTAGCAAAACATTTTCATAAAAATATTCCCGACAATATATTTTGTAGTGAAAATAGCAGCAATATAATTTTATTAAAAAATTACGAATAATACATATTTTTATTGTAAAATTACCAACGGCCAAACATATAAAACCTACAATAGATGAACGACCAATATATATCTATAAAATATATTTTTACTCAGAAAGTACAACATTATGCACAAAATATATGTCGTTGAAGGCATAAAATTATCAACAAAATATTTAGATTTCGGCATTAGATAACCCATAAGGGTCGACATACAGCTAAACATAATCAACAAACTAAACATCTATAAATCTACCGTTTGTCCGTGCACTGAATGCTTTTTCCATTATACTTCGTCGAAGAATTCTACACACGAATAAATACCTCTCCGAACTACAACCAAGAATGTACTACAAATTGTGATCAGACGCTCAGTGACCCCACAACCATACCCGCTTATGGGACTAATAATAATGAACACTGAAAGAAAGTATTCACGCATATTGACTTCATATTATAATACCTTTTTAAAATAATTTTCCTGGAGCTCTTCATAAGCACGTTGGAACATTCTTTTGAAATTTTGTCCTGGCTATGACGATATAACTACATCCGGCAGCAAGGTATCTGATCGGGAGATTCCAGCTTTTTAGGAGCGTGGAAACACTTCTTAATTGCTGCTTTTCATCCTCTAGGTTCACCCTGACCTGGTGTGGTAGTACCAATGGAAAATCGGGAAACACTAAAGAAAAAAAAGTACATTTTTATAGTAAAATTATAAACACAGTACATTTTATAAACTACCAACTCTTTATCTAAAAATATACATTTACTTTGTAAGTATAAACTTATGTATTAAAGACATTTTTTATGTTTAACGTTCTTTTTATAGATACAAGTATTTAAGCAAATGCTCTGTTTATAATAAAGAGTATTAAATAACATTTACCGGCCTGAATGTCCGAGAAATTTTCATAGAAAATATCCGTCCTTTGACAGGATTCGAACCTGCATCCTATACGGAACCGCCATTTAGCCGGGCGTGCCTAACCGATTCGACCACAAAGGAGCGTTCGGCAAGCAAGGTCGAATTTACTGTTTATAAACTTCAATCTTCCATGAATCTCGTTTATGAAGTTTATAAGCAGTAAATTCGAGACATGATTTTTTTATTAGAAATTTATTGACAAAAAGAGAAAAAGCATTTTATGATTAAATTTTGCTCTCGTCAAAATATCCTCTTTTAGCCTAGATTACCGTAGCACAAATATTTGGATCCGTCGAAAAAATTTTCTTAAAATATAAGTTTGATAAATGATTTAATTCTTTTGCAAAAAAATTAAGTTAATCATATACTACACTAAATTTAGTATATCCAACTGAATTATTCGCAATGATTCTTCTCCCTCGATTAGCGATTTGCAGAAAAATAACAGAGTTTACAAATACAATACCCTCTAGAAGATAGTATCTCCGACGGATTAAATAATATTTATGTTGGTCACACAACAAACTCGCTTTCACGACGCTTAACTCTCCATTTGAATGACAATTCCAACGTTTTTAGCCATGACTAGCCACATCGACAATTACGGAAAATCTTTGTTGAAAATACAACTATACTTAAACATGAAAACAATAAACAAAAGCTAAGAATTCTTGACATAAAACAGTTGAAACTTAATCTGAACAAAATAAACTGTGAAAACTCCACAAATGTACATAAATGCTTATAGTTGATAACAGGAGTTATTGGTTTATACCAACGGCTTTCCATACATAATACATTTCTTCGTTTTCACTCTCACGTGGTCATGAATGATGTCATGAACTGCAATGCGATATTTGCTTCCTGCGTTTCGTATGCACGATTTTATCGCTACATAGCAATCTTCAATGCAAACAAAACAAACAATCATTGTTGCACTGTCCGCATAACCAATCTAAATAAGAAATTATCATCTTAGTAATTTAATTTGTTATTTAATTCATTGTAATGTACTTGTAATCTCTGATGATGGCTTATGTAAGTCGAAAAGTTTCTTTCGTGTTTCAGTGATAATGCTAAAAAGCTTATTCGACAATATGAAAGGAATTTACTTAAAATAAATAAACAAAACCTGTCTATATTATTTAATGAAACATCCATTAATGAAAAAATGCTGCCTTTATATATATATGTGTATATTTTGAACAATAAAAAAATATTAAAAATTAAAATCTTCAGACACACTGGGTTGTATATTAATATTATTTTGTTTTTTATTATTATTCCATTTAGATTCCTCGACTAGTTTCGGCTAACATGGCCATCATCAGGAGAAAAAAATTGCTTGCTGGTAGCAGTGAACTACAGAAATGAATGTCTTGATGGAGAAAATGAACTTTTGTCTGTAGTTTTCATTTGTATTTTTTTTTAACATAAATTTTGGTCTGACATTGTGTTCTCGTTTTTGAAACATGAGAACTCTTATGCAGCGAAGGAATCATATTTTTAAACAAAAAAATATTATATATATATATATATATTGAGACTAAGGGGAAAACCTTCATGTGTTATTTTGACGTCTTCCGGTCAGAACCCAACAGGCGAAACTAAAAGTTGTTGTCTTTAAAAGCTTTTGCACTCTCTCATTTCCCCACATTTCTTCCGCGCGCACGCGCGCACACACACACACACGCACACATACACACACACACACACACACACACACATATATATATATATATATATATATATATATATATATATATATATATATATATATATATATCGATTTCCATTATATTTTATTGTTGCTAAAATATAAAATCTAGTTAAAAATTGGAACACGTGAAAAATCTTTTATTTTCCCCTTCTCTTAAAAAAGATGGTAGGACTCATGGATTTAAAAAAAATCAATTCCTATTATCATTTCATTTTCCTTTGTTCATGTAGTTTGAAAAAAAAAATAGCCAATTATTAGATCGAATCATAAGTAAGTTTCGTGTTTGGAAAGCAGTTGTAATGATGAATGTATCTGGCTAACTACTAATTATATGCGGCAATTAAGAATAAATTTGAAGTACAAAAACTTATTGCAGTTTTTTTTTCTACTTGCATCATACACAGAGCATTAAAGGAAAAATGTGTTCGTCTATGACAAGCGAAATACGAATACAACGTGAATAGTAAAGGAAAATTATTTAGAATTTGGCTGGTCTCTTCCATCCGACGCATCACATTCAAATGACCTTTCCATTGATCACGATCATTAACCTCTTGCAAAATTCTACGATCGGGGAAAAACATTTTTCTAAAGAAAGACAGATTTATGAGTTAGTCGAAAAGCTTTTCACATCAAAACTTGCTGAGTTTGACTCCAATGCTACCGAAGAGTTGACTGATCAGTGGAAACAAGTAAATTGCAAGTAGTGGTCAATATTTATTAGAAGAAAATATAACTTAAAATATAAATTTTATTTTATAGAGCATAAAAATGACAGGAACGGATAGCATTTATGCCTCAAATTATTTTCTATAATGTTTATCTACATTATTTACATTATTCGGCCTATTGTCCTCATCTTTGTCGGCATATTTATTACAACGTTTCAGCCTTTCAGTATCTGTTTATATTTCTGAAATGAGGAATTATGTACACTATTTACACTGTTAGGGCTATTGTCCTTAACCTTGTCGCCATATTTATTACAACGTTTCGGCCTTTCAGTATCTGTCTATATTTCTGAGATGTGGTATTATGTACACTATTTACATTATTCAGTTTGCAGTGAGGAAAGATTCCATATTGCAGAAATTTGTTCTAATGCCACGGATGTTGCTGAACGAAATGTTGAAGGGTTTAGGTGATTTTTGAGGGGCTGGTTTAGGTTTACTTTTTTGGTTCATTTGAGTCTTCATGTGGAGTAATTGCAGGAACATGAGAAGGCCTGAAGTACTTCAGGCCTTAGTCTTCCTGTGAAGTAAAAGTTGGAGGATGAGAAGGCCTGAGGTAAGAGAAGCAGACGGTTATCGACCGCAAGAATGGCAGAGAGGAGTTGGCACAGCCTGCATCATAATGTGGCCTCAGGGTTGCCCACTGGAGGTGACAGAAGGGACACCCCGTTCCATGCGCGACATGGCGCTACAAACACCCTGGTATTATACAACTGTTGATCAGAGCGGCCGCTCAAGACGCTACGCAAGAGTTAGGGCTCCTAACTACCAGTCGGAAACAGCAACCAGTGAACTGTCAACCGTGTACCCTCAAAATGAAGAGGCAATGCCATAGACTGCACACGTCACGGGAGAAACACATCAGCACTTGTACAGAGGCCAGAGAAAGAGAGAGAGAGAGAGAGAAAGAGAGTACCCGGAATCCCTTCTTAGACAGGAAACAAGGTGTGAGCCTCTACTCTTGTCCAGGGGAATGGGGGGGAGTGTTGACCGGGCGGTAGAAGGGTCTACCTACTCCTATTACATATAACACATAACAGTGACAAAAGCCAAAACAGAGCGATAAACATAAAAAGGTTCTTTTCTGAAGGAGAAGTAGAAGCAGGACATCAGTTGCAATAAAATGTATATATTCTTTTCAGCGAATAACAATGACAATAATATTTTAAATTTTTCTTGCAGTGAAGTTTGTTTTATAAAGTAATTTTTAAAATGTTCTTAGGACATTGTGAAATGTGTGGACAGATTTACTTTATGTACTTGTGAGTTTGTAGACAAATACTTAGTCGGTAGTTAATCCCTTCTAGTGAATGCGTGCGTGGGGTTGTGTGTGTGTGTGTGTGTACGCATGTATAGACCAAACTGGCCTCCCAAATTGTTGTGAGCCTCGAGAATCAGTAGGCTTCTATTTTTATATCCGTAAGGCAATTCAAAATCTAATTTCACAAAGAGGTGTGAACTTTTTGAATACAAGGCTTTCATTGGTTAGAAAATAATTTCTCACTGGCTCGCGGAATCATTCATTTCTTTGATATCCACTTTTTATGAGTGCTGAACCACATTCTGGAAGATTCTGGTCCATTTTATGACACGACAAGCCTCTTCTTCATCTTTGACGAAATTGTCCAGCGTTCTCTACCATATAGGAGGATTGATTTTACATTAGCACTTAGACTCCCTTTTTTTCTGTTCCTTAATAATTCGTTTAGCTTTTTCGAAAACAACTTTTGCTAATCCAAAGCATTTTCGGATATATGTAAATATAATATACACAGATATGTATGTATGTATCGTGGGTATTATTTTTCACTAATGGCAAAGGTACTACATCCTTATCTGCGGTTGAAATGTAGGTGGGTGAAACATATACTCTGATCGCTGGTCGCTCTCGTACAAAATGACCAGTTTTCTAGTTACTGAATCAAATTTATGAAATCTTATTATGATAATTACGACGTTTCGGCTGATGTACACTCTGGCCTTCTTCAGGATCTATATTTATGAGATGAAGTATATTAACTATTTACACTATTTACATTGTTCGGATTGTTGACCTCATCTCTATTGCCATATTTACGACGTTTCGGCCGTTGTACGCTCTGGCCTTCTTCAGGATATGTCTATATTTCTGAGATGAGGTATATTAACTATTTACACTATTTACATTTTTCGGATTGTTGCCCTCATCTTTATTGTCATATTTTCGATGTTTCGGTCGTCGTACGCTCTGGTCTTCTTTAGATGATATACATTGAAATTTTGAGGAGAACATTTTATTTCGTCTAACGGAATAAATTGTTCTAGTTCCACGTGTCATGTCTCTTCTGGATATCTCAGTTTCAGTTATTTCCCTTTAATAACTCAACTCTCCAAGTTTTGTTCATCTATGCTGTGGCCAGGTATTGAACTCACAACTCTTTGGCTCAAGTCACTGGATTACTTCAGCCATCTCTTTTATCCACTGGGTCATGTGACCTTGTGGATTAAATAAAGGGTTTGAAATTACAACGTATATCACTCGAAGAAGACCAAAGAAACGTCGTGAATATGATAATAAAGATGAAGACAACAGTTCTAACAATGTAAATAGAGAAAAGAGTTACAATACTTCATCTAAGAAATATAGACATATCCTGAAGAAGGCCGGGGCATATAACAGCCGAAACGTCTTGAACATAAAATTAAAAATGAGAACAATAGTCAGAACAATGGAAATAGTTACAATACCACAACTAAGAAATAAATACATATTTTAAAGAAGGCCAGATGGAACAATGGCCGAAACGTCGTGAATATAAAAATGAAGATTAGGTCAATAGTCAGAAAAAGCACACATGGTACAGTGGATAAAGGCGTTGGTTAGATTCAGTGACAGGACCCAAAGAGTGTGAGTTCAATACCCGGTTAAGGCAGTGGGAAAATTAACAGGAGATAACTGATAACTGACATCCATCACAAGGACTAGAACAGTCTACCCCAGTGAGCGAAATAAAGGGTTCAGTTCGACATTCCAACCACTTGAAGAAGGCTGGAGCGTACAACAGCCGAAACGTTGTGATAAATATGGCGACAAAGATCAGGACAATAGTCCGAATAATGTAAATAATGTAAATAATACCTCATTTCAGAAATATACTCAGAAAAATATAAATATTAAAAATACCTAATCTCAAAAATATAGACAGATCCTGAAGAAGTCCGCGGCTTACAACGGATGAATATTGTAATAAAGATGAGGACAACAGAGTTTGAACATATTCATGTTGATTTGCAATGTTATCGGCCCTTTGATGCCATTTTCCGTCAATATTTAGATTTCGGCATTAAATAAATAATAGAGGTAGATATGAAGCTAAACAAAAACAATCAGCGAACCAACAAACTTAATGAATTCATCGCCTTGCTTGGAATGAAAGATTATTATACAAACACAGACGCGCGAGCGCACACACACACACACACATATATATATATTATTTCATGCGCAGTACTTCGTGGAAAGTGCTCAATAGAGCTATCATATTCAGTTGTATGGATATGAGATTTCGACCCTGGTTTCACGCTTTTGCGATCATCAGACAAAAAGAGACAAACTCTTTTTGTCTAATGATTAGGAAAGTACTGATCCTCTTCTTCTGCCTCCACCTATGGGTAACAAGCAGAACAGACTGGGTTCTATAGCCTTGGATGGCAACTGGTCTAGGAGAAGGACATCTTTGAATTCAAAACCTTCGGAGTCTCATTTGGGGACCTTGTGGCTCGTAGTGAACCAGGTCAATGTTTTCGGCCCTTAAAGAAGTGTTCTGCACAAAACCTTCACCTCTATAATCAAATCGCCTATGCTGGTGTCTGGCTTGACTCTCATACGTCAAATAGGACGGGAGAGTCCACCACACACACACACACACACACACACACACACACACACACACACACACACACACACATATATATATATATATATATATATATATAAATAAGAGAGAAAACAGATGGAATAAAATTACACTGTTCGTAGGATTTACTGCTCAATACAAAGTAGAGCAATAAATTATTATTATTATTTATTTTTATTATATTTTTATTATAAGAGATGATTGAAGAATGGAAGCTTTTGTGTAGCGATTTCAAATTTTTATTTAACGATTTATTTTAATCTCTTATAATGTAAATACTATATATATATATATAAATATATATATATATATATGAAGAAAAATATGGAAAAAAACAAAACTCCGAATATGCAAGTATGCTGTTTTAATGTTGTTTCAATGTCGACGTCAGACGTTTCGGTCTAGTAGACCTTCTTCAAGACATAGTTATTAAAACATAATTAATTCGTCTTTTCATGTTGACTTGAATATCGTCTAATTTAAATTATGTTTTAATAACTATGTCCTGAGGAAGGTCTACTAGACCGAAACGTCTGACGTCGACATTGAAACAACATTAAAACAGCATACTTGCATATTCAGATTTTTGTTTTTCCATATTTTTCTTCATACTGTCGGATCTATATCCCCGTATTTGCTTATATATATATATATATATATATATATATATATATATATATATATATATATATATATATATATATATATATGTGTGTGTGTGTGTGTGTATATATGTATGTATACACGAGGTGCGAGTCATATGTATCGTGACTTAAAACAGAATAATTTATCTTTTCATATGTGATTTATAAAAAAAAATTAACATTTATTAACGTTTTCCGTTACTTTGGACATTTTTTTTTTATCTCTGTTGAAATCACTCGACTAGAAAATAAAGAATCGTATTTTTTAGCTTTCATATATATATATATATATATATATATATATATATATATATATATATATATATATATATATATTATATTACAAAATATATTATATTGCTTTAAGTGTTCTATATCCGGAATAGAGCCAGTGCAAATATAAATAAAAAATATATATATACTCAGGTCAACACCAAGTGGCGGTAACCTGTTTCATGTTTAAACGGAATCTTTATGCCTGAAGATTGCGTTTAAGCATGAAACAGCGTCTCACCACATTTTCTCACATTTATGTATATATATATATATATATATATATATATAGTTTGTGTGTGTGTATGTGTAGTTGATATGCTCCTTATATTTATTTTGGGAAAAGATATTTGTGAGTAAATATTTATTGTTGTTATTTGGGGCTTTTTAATTAAACACTTCCTTGTCCAGTTGTAGTTTCCTGTTCACAAGCTTAAAGTATCATCTTCGCAATCTTTATGATCAATTAAATACTGGCAAGAAAATACGTCACATTATTAGGAGCTGTTCACCTAAGAATAGATTTTATACTTAAAAACTTGAATCGATATATTACCCTAGATAGGTTTGTTCGGCGTGTGTGTGTGCGTATGTGTTTGTGCCTGCGTAAGTGTGAACGTTTGTATCTATGTCTGTCTGCGTTTACGAGTGTGAGTGTGTGTACGTATTTGCAAGTTGATCTTTAACCCTTAAAATTTGTGCCGAATAAAAGTTTATTTCAAAAGCAATGACTGCGTCTCTTTATGTGTGAAAGTATTTTTTTTTCCTTTTTCTTTTTCCAACATGTTGACACTCAAATTTTAGTGTGTACAGACAGACGTTCACACGGACATATACATCTTAATAAATCGAAATTTGTGTTTCTTGAAGTCCGAGTAGCGGCATTAACATGTGAAATTAATTCCTGAGCAGGCCAACTGGAGGGAGAGTTGCATCGTCACATACAGTTATGATGACACACACAAGTCGTATTCTGTAAGAATTAGCAGTTTCAGCTTTTGATGTTATCGAACCTGATGGCTGCTTGAAAGAAAGAGAGTTGGCCTTAGGTAAAGGGAAGAGAGATAGAGTAAGAAAAAGAGAAGAAATAGTGATCCCAATGAAGGAATTAAAAGACGATGACCGAGAAAAGGGAAGAAAAACATAGACGTGAAGAAAGATGAAACAGAAAGATCGAAAAGGAAAGAGAAAGATGAAAGAGATAGAAAGAGAGTAGGCGAAAGGAGATATGAAATGTTTTCTTACAGTATAACATTAAATAATTAAGTTTGTCTGGGAAGGACCAACAATAACTGGACATCAAAGAAAGGAAAACGAGGAAAAAGGTTAGTTTATATGAAAGAAACGTGATGAAAAGGAAGGAAATATCTTTCGAGAAAAAAAGGGAGTCCGTTTTTTTTAATTAAAGACGGAAAGCAAAGAGAATAAAGAGAAATTGTTCTAGTGGGGATTAGAAAACTTACAGGTGAGAATGAAATAGCGTGGTGGAAAAAAGAGACGAAAGAATGATTCAAGAAATTAAGATCGAACAGGTAAATGAAGGGAAGAAAGAAAAAATATAAAAAAAAAAATGAAAAGAACGGATTGGTGCTATGGATGGTAAAAATGAGTTTATAAAAGTAGAAAGAGAGAAAGAAAGGATAAAGGAAAGAGTAGGAGTTAATAGTGAAATGAAAATTAAGCGGTCATCACAGAAATAAGAGATAAAACGAAAGAACAAAAAAGACGAAAAGAAAAGAAGAAGCAAATAGATAAAACAATAAATAGAAAAGTGCACGTATTTTTGTGGGTGTGGGGAAATAATTACGTCGGGAGAAAGAAAGTCGAAGAAGGTTTAAGAAAAGTCACAGAATAAAAAGTAGATTAAGGAAAATAAGGAAAGTAAAAAGAAAATAATAAAAGGAAATAAAATAAGAAAAAAATAATGGAAGAAGATTCAAAATATGAAAGTCATAATCGGAAGGAAGTTTGAAGGGAAAAAAAACAAAACGATGAGAAAAGAAAGGAAATTTGAAAAAGAAGAAGAAGAAAGGCAAGTGTAATATAAAATTAAAAAAGAACGAAAAGATAAGATAATAAAAGGAATTAGAAAAAGAGAATAAGCATAAAAACACAAGAAATTGTGAATAAGAATATGGGAATAAAAATAAGAATAAGAAAAAGAGAGTGCGAATAAGATAATATAAATAAGAAATCAAGAAGAACAGAAAGAAAAATGAAAGAAAGAAATAGAATAAGAATTAGTGAACAAGAATAAGAAAAACAGGGATGAGAAGAGTGTATAAGAATAAGAAAATGAGAATAAGAAATAAAATTATAAGACAAGAATAAGAGAAAAGAACATAAGAATATGAAAAAGAGTGTATAAATAAGAGAATAAGAATAAGAAAATAAGAAGAGAAAAAAATGAGAATAAGAAGGAATAAGAAAAAACGAGTAAGAAAAAGAAAGATAGAATAATAGAATACGAATAAGAGATTAAGAATAAGAAAAAAGAAGAGGAACATGAAAGTGAAAATAAAAGAATATAAAATATAGAACAAGAATAAGAGAATAAGGAATACGAAAATAAGAAGAGAAAGAAAATGAGAATAATAAAAAGCGAGTAAGAAAAAGATAGAATAATGGAATAAGAATAAGAGATTAGGAATAAGCAAAAAGAAGAGGAACAAGAAAGTGAGAATAAAAGAATATAAAATATAGAACAAGAATAAGAGAATAAGAATAAGAAAATAAAAAGAGAAAAAAATGAGAATAAGAAAGAATATGAAAAAGCGAGTAAGAAAATGAAAGACAGAATAATAGAATAAGAATAAGAGATTAAGAATCAGAAAAAGGTGAGGAAAAAGAAAGTGAGAATAAAAGAATATAAAATATAGAACAAGAATAAGAGAATAAGAATAAGAAAATAAGAAGAGAAAGAAAATGAGAATAAGAAAAAGCCAGTAAGAAAAAGAAAGATAGTTAATAGAATAAGAATAGGAGATTAAGAATAAGAAAAAAGAAGAGGAACATGAAAGTGAGAATAAAAGAATATAAAATATAGAACAAGAATAAGAGAATAAGAATAAGAAAATAAGAAAAAGAAAATGAGAATAAGAAAGAATAAAAAACCGAGTAAGAAAACGAAATTAAGAATAAAAAGAAAAGAATAAGACAATAAGAAAAGCGAATAAGAATAAGAATAAGAAAAACAGGAATAAGAATGTATAGAAATAAGAAATTGAGAATAAGAAAACAAGAATAAGAATAAAATTAAAGACAACATGAATAAGAGAAAAGATCATAAGAATACGAAAAAGAGTTTAAGAATAAGAGGATAAGAATAGGAAAACATGAAGAGGAGGAAAATGAGAATAAGAAAGAATAAAAAAGAGGTTAAGAAAAAGAAAGTAAGAATAAAAGAATAAGAGATAAGAATAAAAAAAACTAAAAAGAAAATGAGAATAAGAAAGAGAGAAAAGGAATAAGTCGAATAAGAATAACAGAATAAGAATAAGAAGAACAGGGATAAGAATGTATGCAAATAAGAAAACAAGAATAAGAAGAAAACTATAGGACAAGAACATAAGAATAAGTATAAAAAAAAAGTAAACAAACTTTGCGAATAAGTAAAAAAGGAATAAGATTCAAGTGAGACAAAAAGGCAAAATATGTAAATAGTGAAAAAGAAGGTGAGGAGATGGGAAGAAGAGGCAAAGAAAAAAAGAAGACGAAGAAATTAGTGATGGAAAAAAGTTGATTCGTTTGATAATGAGAACAGATATGCATCCAGTTATAATAACGTTTATGTTAATGATTGTGATAACAACATGAAGTTGATAATTATAATGGCAATAATAAATTTCAGAGAAGAAAGAAATGGTACGTAACACAAATAGTAATATGGGTAAGTAAGAGAAGAAGAAAGAAAGAAAGGAGGAGGAGGTGAAGATGGAGGAAGCGGTAAAGAAATCTGGAAGAACGCGGGAAAGAAAAGACAGACGACAAGATGGAGAAGAAAACGAAGAAACTGCGGAAAAGGAAATGAAGTCTAGAAAAAAAATGGAGAAATAATACAAAGGCATGTGGCAACTAAGTGAAAAAGTGTACAATAGAATAAATGAAAATAAAATGAAAGAGAATAAATAAAATTCAAAGTAAGAAATTAGCCATTAATAATGAAGGAAAAGAAACATTTTAAGTAAGTAAGGAAGAAAGGAAGGAATGAAGGAAGGAAGGAAGGAAGTGAGAAGATAATTCACGAAGAAGAAGAAAAGAAAGTGAGAAAGAAATAAAACTAAAGAAATGATTCTCTAATCATTTCATCAGTTTTCTTTCTTTCTTAATATAGAAAATAATTAAAAAAAAGATAAATCAGGAGAAGAAAGAAAGAAAGAAAGAAAGAAAAGGTAGCATAGAATGATAAAAGAGAAAATGGTGTTTATTGCATGTATAGAGAAAAAAAGTAGATACAGAGAGAGAAGAAATAAACCAGAGTTAAAGAAAAGAAAGTGATAAAGAAAAAGAATGAGATAAAGAAATAGAAAGAGATAAAGAAAAAGAAAGAGATAAAGAAAAAGAAAGACATAAAGGAAAAGAAAGAGATAAAGAAAAAGAAAGAGATAAAGGAAAAGAAAGAGGCATAGAAAAAGAAATAGATAAAGAAAAAGAAAGAGATAAAGAAAAAGAAAGAGACAAAGAAACAGAAATAGATAAAGAAAAAGAAAGAGATAAAGAAAAAAGAGATAAAGAAAAAGAAAGAGATAAAGAAAAAAAAGAGATAAAGAAAAAGAAAAAGACAAAGAAAAAGATAAAGAAATAGAAAGAGACAAAGAAAAAGAAATAGATAAAGAAATAGAAACAAATAAAGAAAAAGAAAGAGATAAAGAAATAGAAAGAGATAAAGAAAAAGAAAGAGATAAAGAAAAAGAAATAGACAAAGAAATGGAAAGAGACAAAGAAAAAGAAAGAGATAACGAAATAGAAAGAGATAAAGAAAAAAAAGAGATAAAGAAATAGAAAGAGATAAAGGAAAAGAAAGTGATAAAGAAAAAGAAAGAGATAAAGGAAAAGAAATAGATAAAGAAATAGAAAGAGATAAAGGAAAAGAAAGAGATAACGAAATAGAAAGAGATAAAGAAATAGAAAGAGATAAAAGAAAAGAAAGAGATACAAGAAGAAATAGATAAAGAAAAAGAAAGTAATAAAAGAAAAGAAAGAGATAAAGAAAAAGAAAGATATAAAGAAAAAGAAAGAGACAAAGAAAAAGAAATAGAAACAGATAATGAAAAAGAAAGAGATAAAGAAATAGAAAGAGATAAAGAAAAAGAAAGAGACAAAGAAAAAGAAAGAGACAAAGAAAAAGAAATAGATAAAGAAATAGAAAGAGATAAAAGAAAATAAAGAGATAAAGGAAAAGAAAGTGATAAAGAAAAAGAAAGAGATAAAGGAAAAGAAAGAGATAAAGAAAAAGAAAGAGATAAAGAAATAGAAAGAGATAAAGGAAAAGAAAGAGATAAAGAAAAAGAAAGAGGTAACGAAAAAGAAAGAGATAAAGGAAAAGAAAGAGGTAAAGGAAAAGAAAGAGATAAAGAAAAAGAAAGAGATAAAGAAAAAGAAAGATGTAAAGGAAAAGAAAGAGATAAAGAAAAAGAAAGAGATAAAGAAATAGAAAGAGATAAAGTAAAGAAAGAGACAAAGAAAAAGAAAGAGACAAAAAGAAAGAGATAAAGAAATAGAAAGAGATAGAGAAAAAGAAAGAGATAAAGAAATAGAAAGAGACAATGAAAAAGAAAGAGATAAAGAAAAAGAAAGAGATAAAGGAAAAGAAATAGACAAAGAAAAAGAAAGAGATAAAGAAATAGAAAGTGATAAAGAAAAAGAAATAGATAAAGAAAATGAAAGAGATAAAGAAAAAGAAAGAGATAAATAAATAGAATGAGATAAAGGAAAAGAAATAGATAAAGAAAAAGAAAGAGATAAAGAAAAAGAAACAGACAAAGAAATAGAAAGAGATAAAGAAAAAGAAATAAATAAAGAAAAAGAAAGAGTCAAAGAAAAAGAAAGAGATAAAGAAAAAGAAATATATAAAGAAATAGAAAGAGATAAAGAAAAAGAAAAAGAAAAAGATAAAGAAATTAGAAAGAGACAAAGAAAAAGAAAGAGATAAAGGAAAAGAAAGACATAAAGGAAAAGAAAGAGATAAAGAAAAGAAAGAGATAAAGAAAAGAAAGAGATAAAGGAAAAGAAATAAATAGAAAAAAGGAAGAAAAAAGTTAAAGAAAAGGAATGAAATGAAGGAAAAGAAGACTTAAATAAAAGGAAAGAGATAAATGAAAGAAAAAGATAAAGAATAAATTGTAGAAAATAACTGAGTTTGTATAAAATAAAATAAAAAAGTGCCAGAAGTGATATACAGCAAAGAATGGAAATTAACAGATGAAGAATAAAAGAGAATGAAGAATAACAATTGGACAAGACGGAAAATAGAAAGTAGAAAGGAGTGACATATTTGGTAGGAGCGAAGGAAAGACAGAAAGTGAAATAGGTAAGAAAAAAATGAAAAAGCTAACTTAAAGATGGATGGCTTGCAGTAGGAAAAAGCAAAGGTAGTCCTGAAAACAAAAAGGCTGCCTTGTTAGAGAAAGAATGAAAATGAATTAGGAAAGGATAAAAAAAGAGAACTTAAGTGGAATAAAATTGTGAAATAAAAGAAGAAAAAGAAGTGAAGGGGAAGATATTGAAGGATAATGAAAGAAATTATGAAAATGAGAGAAAAGTGGGAGAGAAAAAGAATAAATAAGAGGAGGAAGGAAATATGAAGAAAATGAGGAGCAGAATGAAAAAAATGGAGAAAGAAGGGGGGTGAGATATTGAAAAAGAAAGGAATGAAAGAAGAATAGAATATGTAAGGAAGAGGCCTAAAGATCGAGAGGAAAGGATAGAGGGAAAGAAAAAGAGACTGTGAATTAAAAAGAGAATGAAGGGGAGGCTTGCACGAAATTGCTAAGGTAGAGAGAGCCGGCACGTGGACCAAGAAAGAGTGCGAGTTGTTTGAAGAAGAAGAAGAAGAAGAAGAAGAAGAAGAAGAAGATAGGGTGAGAAAAACAGGAAAATAAAATAAAGAAGAAAAAGAAGAAAAAGAAAGAGAAGAAGAAGAAAAAGAAAAGAAGAAGAAGAAGAAGAAGAAGAAGAAGAAGAAGTAAAAGAAGAATAAAAAGAAGAAGAAGTAAAAAGAAGAAGAAGAAAGGGTGAGGAAAACAGGAAAATAAAATAAATAAGAAAAAGAAGAAAGAGAAGAATAAGAAAACAAAGAAGAAAAAAGGAAAAAAAAACGGCACGAAAAAACGGGAAAATAAAAGAAAAAGAAAAAAACAACAATAATAATAATAATAATAATAATAATAATAATAATAAAAATAAAAATAAGAATAATGATAATAAGAAGAAAGGCCGCGAAAAAACAAGAAAATCAAATAATAGTAAAAAGTGCAAGAAAAAGAAGAAGAAAGATAAGTAAAGAAGAAGAAAAGGAGAAGAAACGGCACGGAAAAAAATGGGAAATAAAAGAAAAAGACAAAAAAAAACATTATGATAATAATAATAACAAGAAGAAGAAGAAGAAGAAGAAGAGGAAGAAGAAGAAGAAAGAGTGTGGGGAGATAAAGAGTCAAATAAGATGTGGAAAGTAAAGAGAAAAGATGTATGAAAATATTAATGGTGCTTAATGAATGGGGAATAGTTAAAGAAATAGGTATTCTAAAAGAACGCAAAAATTGGAGGCAAAAAAAGAGAGAAAAAAAAAGAAAGGTTCGTTGTAGTCACGAAGAAGAAATCGAAGAAGATGAAGAGAAGGAAAAAAAACTGAAGCAAAAAGCGAAGGAGATAGTGTCAGGAGGAGTAGGAGTAAAGAAAATGATTCTCTCCACCTTCGGTGGATTAATATGCAAATTTTCGGATACCTTTATCTATGTGTGCATAGTGAAATCGGCCGGGCTTAGACTAACCCCGAACCAGCCAACCTTTCTCCTCGACGATACACACATACAATGCACACGCGAGCAGACATACGTGTGTCCGCCCTATACAGTTCTGTGATTATTATATGTAACGTTCATTACTTTTCATTACAATCCTTATCATTATTACAACTGCTTCTGTCGTTGTTACAACAGCGACTACTGCCAATACGGATAATAATAAGAAGAAGAATGGCGACAGCATCATTAATTTATTGTTACTGATTTTTGTTATGGTTAGTGCTGATGGTGATGATGATGTATTTATTCTGGCTGTAATTTTTATGTTATTAACTGAACACCTATTCTCTTTACACACTGTCACGCACCTATATACACACCTATGTACATATTCATGCATACATATATATGTTTATATTATCAGCTACTTATAAATTTCATCCATTTATTTGAATTTTCTCTTTTTTTTCTTACTCCGAGCAACTGTCTATCCACCTCCCTATTTTTCTCTAGATTCCCCTCTCTTTACATATCTCTTCATCTAGTTCTCTTCCGTATATATATATATATATATATATATATATATATATATATATATATATATATATATATATATATATATATATTTCTTTTCGAACCTCTCTCTATAATTCTTGTTTTCTCCCTCTCACATGTCAATTTTCATATCTTCCCCACCCCCTGTCTCACACTCACCTCCCAGCCCTTCGGTTCTTTCTCTCTTTTTTTTTCTTTCTTTTTTCATCTATACCATGTCTTACTTTATTAAAATTTTGAAAAAAAAAAAAAATTCGCTTATTTTTCAAAAATTTACTCGCTTTTTGTTTTTAAACATATATTTTTTTTATTATTTTATTAGACAATTTTACATTTTTTTTTTTTTATTCTTCTTTTCCATTTTGTGATTTTTTAATGGCTGTTTTCTTTCTTTCTTTCCTTCTTTCTTTATTTTGCCTCCCCCAACCTTCGCAATGAAATAAAAATGTCAAATATTGAAAAATTTTTCCCTTTTCTGAGTCAAACATATTGCTTTTTATGAGCCTGAAAATCAATAATTTTAAATTTAATG
>OZ010608.1:15340980-15345980 GCA_963932145.1 Acanthosepion lycidas | reverse complement strand
ATGATTAAATATCTACATCTATAGGCACAGAATACAGTTTCATAAAAACACAGAGAAAAATAGAGAGAAAGAGAGACATAAATACACGCACACACGCATACACACACACATGCACCTCTATCTTTCTTTTTTTTCCCGCAGCTCTAAACTTTTAAAATTTTGGCTATAGGTGAAGCGTTTATCTTTGCCCGACACAGCTTTCGTTCCCTAACTGCAGTACTTCGACATCTTCCCAAGTAATCATCTACATACAAAATACTAGAATGTTTAAACTGAAATAAACACCAACAAAGAAAAGAATAAAAATGGCCAGGTGAATTTAAAGATGATCTATTATTCAGAACATTTATATATTTAAATGACAACATCTATAATAATAAGTATAGTACAGAGAAATTAATGATATTGAGGTAATATACATACATATCTATCTATCTATCTATCTATATCTATATCTATATATATATACATATATATATATATATATATATATATATATATATATATACACAATTAATATATATAGATATGTGTCTGTGTGTATGTGTGTTAAAATATAGTTTTATGGGTTAAAGTGCTCAATATCAATGAAAATATAAAAGTGGACATTGAGGACAACACCAAATCATGCAAACATTCTGTTGTCCGTCTACGATGCTCTGTTTCCCTGGCTGCATATTTATCCTAGTTCCTTTCTATTTCTCTCTTCTCTAACAAAACACACACAAACACACATACACAAACTTATATAGATAGATAGATAGATAGATAGATAGATAGATAGACAGATAAAACGGTATCTGTCTATATAATTATCTATATTCATGAATAACTGAGGAACTTAATAAAAGTAGAGTTATATATATATATATATATATATATATATATATATATATATATATATATATATATATATATATATATATATATATATATATATACTTTGGGTGCGAGAATGTACTTTCATATTCTCGCATATAAAGACATATATATGTGCGTGCGTGTGTGTGCATATTACATATATAATATAGTTTTCAATATCTCTATAAATTCATTTAGTACTGTTCAACCCTATCCTTCCATCTATCTATCTATCTATCTATCTATCTATCTATCTATCTATCTATCTATCTCTCTCTCTCTCCCTCTCTCTCTCTCTCTATATATATATATATATATATATATCACTGACTGTTCGTTTTATATTCAACGATCTATTAAATAAAAGTATATTCATATTTTAACTGCAGAAATAAATATATATACATGCATATTCACATACATACATACACTCACGTACCTCCCCCCATATATATATATATATATATATATATAAAATAAAGGTGCACAAAGGATTCAGTTAAACTCACATGCAAACACATCCACCCACAACCAACACACACACACACACACACACACACATATATATATATATATATATATATATATATATATATATATATATATACACTTTAAACATATTTGGAAATAAAGCGTTAAAGTGGTCATTCTAAAAGTATCGCCGGAAGGGACCGTCAGGTCGAAACCATGATCGCGTATTTTAAATGACTTCCTGATTTTTTTTTTGATAATCTTTACATGTTATTTATATTTTTACTTTTATTTATTTTTTCAAAAGTGTATTAATCACTTTTTAATAGTACTGTTTCCTACGCTGTTTCAACTCTGACAATTAATATATATATATATATATATATATATATATATATATATATATCTATATATATATATATATTCTTATATATAATTTTATATATACATGTCTCTCTCTCTCTATATATATATGTGTGCGTGCGTGTGTGTCTGTGTGTGTGTTTGTGTGTAAAAATATATAGTAAATAGGAAAGAACTCGTTAGGTTAATAATCCAAAGTTCTTTAGTATTTTTGTTATTATTTTTAAAAAATAGTGCTCGATACAAAAGTAGAGCATAAATATAATCCTTTATTTAGTCAGTTGAAATAATTCTTCGAAATTAGTATCAATTCTGCATCATTTTACAGTTGGCTTTTGCAAAGGCATCTTTGTTTGTTACAGTTGTTTGACTGTTTATTCAAGTTGGCGGCAGTCATCTCGTTTGACGGGAAATTCTATTCCCTTTATTCGTTTATAGTTTCATGCCTCCTGGAGGATTTATTACATCGCGAAATTATTTCTGATAAAAAAATAATATACATAGAGATAATTATGAAACTGTTTCACCCGCTCGGGCACGCTGAATTATATGACAAGAGATCATTTGAAAGGGCCTTCGATTGAATTTTGTTGAAAATTATGGAAAATAAAGGGTAGCGAAATTATGAAAAATAAAGGATAATAACGATACAAACAGTTACATTAAAAAATAAACTCTGCTTAGCTCGGACCAATCTTAATTGTTTTATTACCCTTTACGGAGAACTTTTTCACTGTCAGTTCAAGCAAGACATTTCGGTCACTAACACATAAAAAAGGAAATGTTTAACATCGAAAACATAAGAAAAACTAATTATTTTAGTAATATGTGGAAATATCCAATCTTTGCCTCATGAAGGTCCCGAGACGAGAAATCCTGGTAGCAAAATTATGGAAAATAAAAGATAATAAAAAAAATAATATTTCAAAAATAATCCACATTATAACCAAAAACGTTTGCGGTTTCTTCTTTTTAATATATTTTCTCTCTTTGGAACAACAATAATACAATTTATAATAGAAATATAATATACAGGCGCACACACACATACAAATATATATATATATATATATATATATATATATATATATATAGAGAGAGAGAGAGAGAGAGAGAGAGAGAGAGAGAGAGATAGATAGATACATACATACATACATACATGCACCTAGTGAGCCAGGTCTGCCTCACTAGGTTTATCTAGGTTTGCTCTACGGTTGTATTGAGCTTTTTTGTTAGTTGTTTTCTCGTATCGGTTTTTTTCTTTGGGCTTCAGACCTGCATCTGTGCGATTTTTTTCGGCAGAAGTTCATGTTTCTAGCTTTTTCTTTTTTTAAAACCTTTTTTTCCCTCGAGATTGATTTGATTATTGGCAAATAAAAAATTCGAGGGTTTTTCGAAACGAGTCTAGTTATATATATATATATATATATATATATATATATATATATATATATATATATATACTCGACTCTCCCGTCTGATTCGACGTATGACGGTCAAGCAGCTCAGTTCCTAGGAACCGAAAGCCCGACGCGAGCACATGAGATTTGATTATATTGCTGAAGGTTTTGCGCAGAATACAAAGACCTGCTGCACTACGTGCCACAAGGACCCCAAACGAACCTCCGCAGATTTTGAATTCATAGTTGTCTTTCTTCTAGACGAGTTGTTATCCAAGGCTATAGAAGCCAGTCTCTTCTGCTATTTACCCATAGCTGGAAGGAAAAGAATAGTATTCATACCTTTCCCAAGATACGACTGGAGTTCAAAATCGGTTCTCCGATTCCTCAAGCCAAGCCGCTATCGATTACTCCACCATGCCTCAACGATCAAACAAGATACTGTTTCTAAATTATATATATATATATATATATATATATATATATATATATATATATATATATATATATATATATATATATATATATATATCAGTATTTTGAAATTGGTAATCAGACGCTGATTGTAAAGCTAAATAGTACAGAACATATGACGGTTCCGTAAAGTATACAAATTCGATTCCTCTCGGAGGACAGATTTTCTATGAAATTTCTCGGATATTCAGACCAGTGAATTTTAATACTGTTATTATAAACGGAGCATTTATATACTTTAATCTATTAAAATATTGTGTAAAAAGATAATATATAAATACATATATATATATATATATATATATGTATATGTGTGTGCATATATATATATATATGCATATATATATATGTATATATATGCATATATATATATATATATATCTGCTAGCTCGCAAATAATGGTAATTTATTAAAATGCGTAATGATATAATTTTATTGTAAGCACCACCAAACGTACATAATTTTGCTCGACCTCGTCTTCGAATTTATAAACAGAGCATAGATTTTGGTTTCAAACCAGTTTGCTGGTTTCGTGTCTAACCGTCGGCCAAAATATTTTAAATTCGTATTAAATTTTTTATTTTTTATTATATAGTTTGCATAAATATAAATGAAATCTTTGAAAAGTTCTCTGCTTTTCTTTTTTATATTAATATACATATACCTGCAAGAATATATTGAAATAAATAGAAACCCTATTGTTTATATTCTGAATGAATGAACGCGTACGTTAGGCTGTGTGGGGGTTTTATTATTTATTTATTTTTCATTTCTAATCGGGAAGCAATGGCTCTGGTCCATGTGCGTGCATTTGAAGCTGAAATTTGCGTGTGTGTCTATGTACGTGTGTTTGCATCTTCCTAAATTGAGTTGCACTCAGATTTAGATATGACAGAAAAACGTGTTTGGAAATTTGGGCTAATGGAATATATATATATATATATATATATATATATATATATATATATATATATATATATATATATATATATATATATATATGCGTGTGTGTGTTGCCTGTGTATGGAGATGCATCGATGTAATATATAATTACATAGAGAGATAAATGTGTTCCTGTATAATTATCATGCAAATATATATATGTGTGTATGTTTGTGTATGTGCGCGCATATGCAGACACTCACACACAGACACATGCATACATATATACATATATATATATACATATATTGCATTGAAGTTTAACAATTAAGAAACGTCAATCAGAAGATACTGCTTTTACTTTTGAATTACATTTTGCTTTTTATACTTGTACGTTTTCAAGCACTTACACACACGCATATATATATATATATATATATATATATATATATATATATATGTGTGTGTGTGTGGGTGTGTGTGTGTGTGTGCACAGAATATCATATAGAATTATATATATGGTTAAGTGCGTGTTCAGTTATAACATCT
>OZ010608.1:15330980-15338480 GCA_963932145.1 Acanthosepion lycidas | reverse complement strand
TATATATATATATATATATATATATATATATATATATGTATATATATATATGTATATATCATTATATTCATAAATATATATGTTTATGAATATAATTATATATTTATATGTGTATAAATATATATATATATATATATATATATATATATATATATATATATATATATATATATGAATATAAAGTTATATCCATATCCATATCCATATATATATATTTCGGAAGGGCACATTCACAAACCATGCAGCTAAGAGTAGCACTGATTTAAGAAGTTATATTGATCGCTGTCACTCAACAATATATTATTATCTCCATTCTTTCTATCGATTATATTAATATCTCATTTGTCATATATATATATATATATATATATATATATTTATGAAGACATGAAAAAGAGACCGATACTAAGAAAGATTTGTTAAATAGGAATATAAATGATTTTTTTGTATATTTATTTCTTGCATTTAGTTCAATATATATATATATATATATATATATATATATATATATATATATATATATATATATATATATATAATTTTGTAAGGAAATTAAATCCTCCACAATTATGACGGTAGGTTATGAATCTTAACATTTGATATTTACAACGGTCAGTTTGAAATTCGTGTCTGACGATTACCACTTGCATAAAACTTCGAGTTGTACCAAATAGTAAGGAAGAAAGTATACATTTATTATTATTATTAATACATGTGTATGTATGTATATATATACATATGTATGTGTTAGGGTATATATATATATATATATATATATATATATATATATATATATATATATATATATATATATATATATATATATATATGTATGTATATATGTATGCACTATGAAATGGAGTAAGTCCGACAGTTAATATATTTTTTTATTTATACTTTTTTTTATATTTTTTTTATAGAATCAATTAATGAAATGCTTTGTTCATATATATATATATATATATATATATATATATATATATATATATATTTATGTATATGTGTGTATGTGTATGTTTGTGTATGTGTGCGTACATATGTATGTGTTTGTGTCTTTACTTGTGCTTCTGTGTATGTATGTGTGCATGTGTGTTCGCGTGTATGTGTGGAAGTAGGCATTGGGGTGGAAAACTAGCGATGACAATCTGTTTTATACGTGAATGCAATATATTTACATAAATATATATATATATTAAGTTAGTAATCTGTTAGTTTAATCCAGACGACTCCTATCAACACAAAATGGAATTTGAAATATGAAATATTAAACTGACTCAAAAAGTGCGCTCAATATTTATTTTCATTAATCAGAGCAAAATTTTTTCGTGCAACCAAAATTCATGGTAAACTGATGCTAACTTTATTCCAATTGTACGAGAAAAATATACACACACACACACACATATATATATATATATATATATATATATATATATATATATATATATATAGCTAGAGGCAACTGGCCGTTTAACACACTGATGAGCTGTGACGCAACGAAACAATCTCTGTGTTGATGATAATATATATATATATATATATATATATATGTGTGTGTGTGCGTGTGAAAATTGTGTGTATATAAATATAAATAAATATATATATGCATAATTATTTATATATTATATGCGCGGTACTTATTAGAATGTTTGTCTGACGATCGCTAAAATGGTACTTATTACAGAGTTTGTCTGACGATTGCTAAAGCGTGAAACCCAGGGTCACAAAGTCACATCTATCCAACCAAATATATATATATATATATATATATATATATATATATATATATATATTAACGTTGTTGTTTGTTGTTATTAAAATCAGGTTGTGGATCGAATTATGCGCAGAAGTCGGATAACATGGCAGAAAAGATTTGATGTTGCAATACATTAGATCCGTAATGAAGATAGTGTAAAATCACTGATGACCTCTACCGTTGCATTTTTTGAATGTATTTTAAGAATATATTATTTACTTAATTATTGCTTTTTTTATTAATTTATTTAGTTTTATTTATTCTTCTTCCTTTTTAGTTTTCGATTTTTTAATAACGTAGTAAAAATATGTGTAAAATATATGTATATATAAATAGTCGAGCAAAATCACAACGCATATGACCTGACGGTTACACTGAAACATGAAACAGACGATCGGCGCTGGGTGTTGACTTCAATGTCCACTTTTATATTTATATACACTCTATCACTGATATTGAGCACTTTAACACATACATTTCGCATACTCTCAAACTATATTTCATCACACACACACACGCGCACCCATATATATATATATATATATATATATATATATGTGTGTGTGTGTGTATGTGTGTATCAAGATAGAGAATAGAGACAGAGAGTAGAGAGCTAGAGAGCAAATAACTCACTTTTTACTAAAGAGTAAAGGGAATTCCTGAAACTAGTTTTGGTCAATTGTGGTTCTATTTCTCTCTTACTAATGCTCTCAGACAAAACCTGGTTCTATTTCTATTGGCAATGAGAAGAAGGGTGTTTCAATTACTTCAACGTTTTTAAAAATATTCTATTTTAGAGAATGTAAAAATAAAAAAGGGACTCAAATAGTGGATATGATAGGAGAGAGAGGGCCGGGGTTTTTAATTTTAACCCAAACAGTTCTCTGCTGATTTTAGAGAAAATAATTATAATTATTTTGAAAAAAAATCTATTCATTTCCACACAGTTATCATGTGTGAGTGACACTCTAGCCCAGAAAACATGTTTCTAGGGTTACTGATTGTGCAGCAACAGATTCATTTCAATAACGCACACACACACACACACACACACACACATATATATATATATATATATATATATATATATATATATATATATATATATATATATATATATATATATAATTAAAACAAAAATGGTCGAAGATTAAGATTCAGCCCGAATATTTTGTTTATTTCTCGCCTCATTGAAAAAGGACACAGTCGTGTCCAAAAATTCCGACTTTAAAATCTTTTCGTGCTTTAATTTAGTGAAAAGGCTAATACATAATAAATATTATCAATTTTATTGCCAGTAGTGTTATTATTTTGTTGGCTTTTATTTGGCAAATATTATTAACCCGCTTATTACATATCCACACACAGACACAAACACACACACACACACATTATATATATATATATATATATATATATATATATATATTACTTAAGCGTTTTTAGGGGATATCCATATTTGTGTAGACGCTTCGTTTATTTTATTAAGCTTTATATTCACTTATTTCCGTCTCCCAGCATGAATATTCGAGAGATCTTATTAATGAAAAATATGCACTCTCCTGCAGGATTCGAACATGCGCTCCCCTTAGCGGGAGAAACTGTCATTAGAGCCGACGTGTTTTAGACTGTCTCGGCCAGAAAGTGAACTGGTGATCAAGCAAATATATAAATATATAGAGAGGCAGAGAGAGAGAATGAGAGAGAGAGAGAGGGAGAGAGAGGGAGAGAGAAAGATAAATGGCTATAATGAATAACTATCTTTCATTCTCCTTTGTTTAATAATTTCGGTTTGTATTATAGCAAGGCATATTTGAAGATAATTGGTTACCTGGCCTGTTTTTATTAGGAAACTCAATATTTTCATAACATTACTATTAACCAACGTTTTACGTATAGACAGACTTTAAAATTTAGTTTATATCTGTTTACATTAGAACTTTTTACAGTATAATATAATTTAGCAACTAGTGGGCGGATTCATCTCATATTAATTCAATACATATAATACGATAATTGATAATATTTTTTTTAATTTCAAATATATACAGCTTGAAATAATTTGTAAGAAAGATTTGAGCGAAACGAAAAAGATATAAAGTTATTTTAGGATATTTTACAGAAAATAAATTGACTGCATTTAGAAGAACAAGAAAAGAAAAACTAGCTTTAAGCATGTCATACAAACAGTTCTGAAAAAATTAAAAGCATTTTTTAATCAGTTCATCCGTAGCAAGACGATAACCTCATTGGGGAGCAGTGGGAAGGTTGTTACTGAAAATGAAAATGAAAAAAAAAGACGTTAGAAGAATTTAGAAACCCATTCTTAAATAGGAAACAGGGGATAAACCTCTAATCCTGCTCAAAAGATCAGGGAGAAGTATGAACCGGGCAATAGGCGAACCTATCTACTCTCATTAAGAAAAAAATCGATAAACAAATAATAAAATTTCAGAGCTTAGGCGGATATGTTAGAAGCATAGAGTTGAAGTAGATTTTAGAAGACACCAGAAAACCAGTCCTGAACAAGGGAAAAAAACTCTACTTTTGTTTATAAGACCAGGGAGGAGTCTAAACCGGACAATAGACGCACTTATCTCCTCCTATTAAATGAGTAAGAAATGCAAATTGAGTAATAAGAACATATTTGAAGATGCTGGTTTTTCGAATGGGAACTGAAAAATTAAAATTAATCAATATCATGAAAGCAACTACCACCTTTAAGTAAACATGCCAGTAAAAAGCTTATAACTAATGTGAAGAATTACATGAAAACTTATTTGTCGGTAATAACGAATGTAACATTATACTGGACAGACAAAATGTATGGGATAGGAATTCGTTCTTTCTTGAAAACAGTTAAGCAACACGATTTACCAAACAAAGGAAAGCTGAATTATGATTTGCTATTATGTACAAAGACATTAAAGATCCTTTCGCATTTGATATTGGCTTCAATAAATATGAAGGAAATTATTAAATTTTCAAGAAAAGCATTTCATGAATGCCTCCATTCACAACGAAGAAACTTTAATCTAAAAGGTCTATCCGTGTAAGACAATCCACGGCAAAGCTGATCATTACACGTATAGACGTAGAAAGTAACAAAAACATCAAATTATATAATGGGCCATAGCTCCCCCTCCCCCCACAGTTATCCAATAGAAAACTTATACGTCATCATTAAAAGATTTTCTTATGAAAATGGAAAGCAATATTCAAGCGAAAGAACTATTCTAACAAAAGAAGTACAAACTGTTGTTAGCAATGTTAAAATTGGAAAGAAGCAAAATTAAGAATACCGATCAAAAAGAAAGATGAATGATATAGAATATCCACAAGAACATATTGATATCTAAATTCTGAAAAAAAATTTATGGAATATTGTGTTAATTCAATAAATTGCCTATATCAGGGGTGGCAAAACTTGCTTAATGCAAAAGCCACATGAGGTAAAGTTCAGATATCTGAGAGCCGCAAGGCATTAACAAAAATTTACACATAAGTTTTTGTTATATACACATGAGCATTAAACTTAGCTTTTAATCGAATGGGGTCTCAATTCATACCCAGTAAATAATTATAAAGCCTGATTTTTTTTTTTTTTTTTTGTTTAGCTTTTTTATTAACTGGAATAGGAAAAAAAATAGTTCAACTGCGTATAAAAGGTCGAAAAGACGTATGTGGCTGGAGAGCCACGATTTAACCAACGCTCTTTCTCTTTAGGATTGATATAAAATTAAAAAATTATGTCTGTTTGCATAATAGCTGACCTTCTTAGATATATTATTATCGATATTTGAAAATTAATATATTATTCTTGTAAATACTGAATATTTTACACATATCATTTGAAATTAATACCAATTTTATAATGAAAATATCGACTAGCCTAATTAAATCAGACAGAATGTAGCCATTTTCACGTGTACCTGGGTTGTACCTGGATGTCTATGTCAAAGACGATGATACACTCAAAATAATGGATGAAGTAAATTCATTTCTCATTTGGTGGTTGCTTTATTTAAGTTTCGGTTTATCAAATCGAGCAGATAGGAGTTGACAAAAATAACTCAAAAAGGAAAATATAAGGTGGTTTCTCCCAAACAGTGTGACAGAGGTTCAAGTCCAGCTGGTGGGTACATTTTAAAGTTTTCCCTAGGGTAGAGCACGACCCTCGTAAAAAAAAAAAAAAAATATATATATATATATATATATATATATATATATATATAATTAATACAAGTAAAAATTTGTCTTTTGATTGATTGATGTTATATTCAGCACCAATAATTTGACGTTTTTGCTATATATATATATATATATATATATATATATATATATATATATATATGCTATATTTCTGAGCTAAAGAGCTCGATACCTGGGATAGAGCATATGCAAATATAAAAATGAATATTTTGCGACAACACCCAGAGGCGACAGTCTGTCTCGTGCTTAAACGCAATCATCAGACAACGGAGTGACGATTGCGTTTAAGCGTGAAACAGGTGTTGATCTCCATATCCACGTTAACACACACACACACACACACACATACATATATATATATATATATATATGCATGTATGTATGCATGCATGTAAGTATGTATGTATATACAAAATAGATTGGTTAGTTAATAAAGCAAGGATAAACATATATATATATATATATATCTGTTTTTTGTAAAAGTATGCATACATACATACATATATATATATATATATATATATATATATATACATATATATATATATATATATATATATATATTTAAATAAATACATAATTCTGATGATATCTGATGGTATCGTTACCGTTTTGTTTGTCTTTGTTTTATTAACTAACGTATGTATTTTGTATTATATAATATAATATCTATTTTGTATCATATATATATATATATATATATATATATATATATATATATATATATATATATATATATATATACGTGTATATGTAGTTGGATAGATCTCTCCCTGATATTGAGCGCTTTCTAATAAGTACCGCGCATATAATATATAAATAATTATACACATATATATTTATTTATATTTATATACACACACTTTTCACACATATATATATATATATATATACGAATACTTATATGCATACATACATACTTACATACATTCGGCGTCCCGAGGCGGTGTAATGGTTAGCACGCTTATCTCACTAAAACAATTACGAATGAGTAGTCAGTTCGATACTCACTGGGTATCCATACTTTCGGCTTTGCCCCACATCTAAGCTACGCTTGAAAAATCGCTACATGCATATATGTATTTAGGCAGCATATTTTCATACAGTCATGTTTGGTTACAGAATTTAGACGTATTATGCACATTTAATTTAGTTTTACTCCTTTCTTGTCCATTTGATCAATTTTCCCCAGCCACCAAGAAATTAATTCGTGGAATTGAAATGATAAATGTAAAACAAATCGACTATATTACGTCTAAATTATTTAACCAAATATACTCATATGCATGTATGAATTTATGTCTGTGCCTGTGTGTGACTGTATGTGTTTGTGGGTATGTTTTTAAATCTATTATTTTACTGAAACTACCTTTTTCATACCCTATTCTGTTTAATACCAATAAATACGCGTAAATCAGAATTGAAAGAAAACGCGTAGATATGCATACCATTTGTAGGTATGTACATATGTATATGTGTATATGTCTGTGTTTGTGAGTATGTGTTTGTTAATAAGGATGGATCAGTGACAG
>OZ010608.1:15295980-15325980 GCA_963932145.1 Acanthosepion lycidas | reverse complement strand
ATAATAATAATAATAATAATAATAATAATATTGTATCAGGTTCCACGATGTTGGAACCCACTGAATATAAAACCCGACATGACAGAGTGGGCCAATATCTGCACTGGAAAATCTGCAACTTCTACGGGAAGGAAACTGAAAGAAACTGGTACCAACACCACCTAGACCCAGTTACGGAGATAGGACCAATTACAATTCTATGGGAATACACAATTCACACTGACAGAACAATCAAGGCCAACCGACCAGATATTGTTATTAAAGACCACAAACAAAAACGGTGCCTCCTTATTGATATGGCAGTCCCTGCTGACTGCAATGTATCTTTGAAGATATTCAAAAAGCTGTCAAAATACAAGGACCTTGAAATAGAGGTCTCGAAAATGTGGCATATGGGAACATCAACAATCCCTGTTGTAGTTGGAGCCCTAGGACTGGTTGGAAAAGATTGCAGTAGAATAATTGCAGGGATTCCTGGAAGCCCATGCCTCAAGGAGATACAAAAACTTGTTCTGACAAGTACAGCCCACACTTTACGAAGGGCTTTATCTATGTAATTTTTTTTTTTTTTTTTTTTTGTCAGTGAAAAGTGTCATGATGCCATTTCTAACCTTAGGTCCCTGGGTGGGACCCGGAAAGAAATGTGTAAACGCCAGAAAGCAAAGAAAATAAAAATAATAATAATAATAATAATAATTTCGAAAGTTTGGTAAGGGCTAGCAAAGAAATTAATTATAGTACTAGTGATCATTGAATCATGGAGCTATTGTACAAAAAATATGAGCACAAAATGCTTGGGGATTGTCCTCCTTGCTTGGAGGATCAAGGATACACCGCCAAGTATTGGATGCACCTTGTCGGTGAAAAGAAAAACATGATTGGTTTATTTTCTTAAAATCACGAGAGGTAACCTGAAAATAAACTTTTTGCCAGCAACAAACATCATATGGGAAATAATAATAATAATAATAATAATAATAATAATAATAATAATAATAATAATAATAATAATAATGTGGCATATGAGGACATCAATAACTCCAGGTACAAAGAAATACAAAAAGTTGTTCTCAGGAGTACAGCCTCCCATAGTTTACGAAGGGCTTTATCTATGTAAAATATGTGTAAAATTAGTAAGGAAATTATCAATGCTGTTTCCTAATATCACCAAAATGAAATTTGTATCCACTGCTGTCATGATGACTTTTATTAAAACAAATAGTCCCTAAAATTATATTTATCAAAATAATTTAAAATAGCCTAAGGGGCATCATTCTAGTAATAATTCTACTATAAATATTAATTCTTTGTAATAATAATAACAAAGCCAATAATAAAAATCAAAATATTAAAAAAAAAAATTTCTTGCAAGGAAACGAATCATTACAACAATAGACCCTTGATTATGAAAATGTCTTTTAATGAAAGAAATAATTATTTGAAGATGTTAATCAAACCTATTTTTATTATTAAGATAATTATTATATAAAAATTCATAAATTGATTACGTTAATCATTTGGACATTATAAAGACTGTAATAATAATAATAATAATAATAATAATAATAATAATAATAATAATGAATATCATTATTATTATTATTATTATTATTATTATTATTATTATTATTTTCTAATTATTATAATTATCTTAAACATATTTAACATTATAATAATGCCACATTTCATTTTAATAACTGGAATAAAATAGAAATATTGATTATCAAAATAAAACGTAATGTTTTATCCATCTTACATAACTCACCAAATGTAATGGTATATATATATATATATATATATATATATATATATATACACATTTCTGTAATAACGTTAGTTCAGGGGAGATATTTAGCTTCCCTTAAAAACTGGGGACAAGAGGTTTGGATATGTATACAAAACCAGGTAGTAGTAAGAACGACTCCTTGCTGAGTACTGAAAAAATAAGTACAAACACATGTATTCATGAGTAAAATTCACTTGCGCAAAGATATGTATTTAAAACAAAAGTTCAATTATACATATACCCATACACACAGGCGTGTGCAGACACGCAGACACACACATACACACACACACACACACACACATATATATATATATAATCTAACAATTATCAGTATATTGTATCAATTTCACTACCCAGTACAAAATTCTGTTTCTTGTTATAAATCAATTAATATATCGGACATACTACCACCTCCATAATTAGAAGTCTCACTTATTTGATTTATCAAAGTTAAAAAAAACAACAATCCACTTACCCACAATTTGTAGGAATCTTTAACAAATATTCTGGTCGAAAACACTACAATTCTATATAAATCACATTACCAAAAACATCTCTTTAAAAGAGACGCCCTCTATATTAAACATCTCTATCCCAGTATCAACCGCACCTTATTTAACAATGGGATGAAAAAGGAAATATAAAGATGCCTACTCGAATTCCAGCCGCGCTGAACGAGCGAAGGCACTAAATAAACGTTACTATTAAACAATATTTAATACAAAATATACATCTTAAGCAGTCAAATACGAATAAAGATTAACAAACCTACCTGCCACGGACTTGAAAATTGCTAAAGACGTGGGCAAAAGCGTTTGGACAATAGACAATATGAACACTTTTCGGACTCCCTTAAGCCGACCAAGCGGGAAAATATAAGAATACTGGAAAAAGTAAATGAAAAATTAAATTTTCTTTGTATGTCATAAAAGCTGTTTAAAAGAAAGGTTGCTGCCCAAATAATAATTTATTATATATATATATATATATATATATATATATATATATATATACAAATACTTTCGCGGTAACTGCTCCGACCAGCTACTTTCGCTAGTTCCCAAACCTCATGAATTTAAACGTGCTACTAGATTGCCATCTCGGTCCCGCCCTTTCACTGTCGAAAGGGCTAAATGTAGCCTTCTCTTCTACTCCACTTTCATGTCTCGCATTTCCTGTGTGTGGAACTCCCTTCCTCTAGCTATAATACAATATCAGTCGACATCTCAAGATGCCTTGACCTATTCCCAGTTCTTCTCTTCATCTTCATCCTTTCCTCTATCAAGCCACTTTACATTTGCCCCCACTCTCTGTAACCCCTTGTTAGTGGCACTCCCGCATTGTTGGGGTGAAATGCTTAATATATATATATATATATATATATATATATATATATATATATATATATATATATATATATATAATGTCCTCCGCATACGGAAATGACCTTGACTTAGAATCACTGGAGAGGGGCGGAGGTGACTTTGGCCTGAAAAAATCTGTTGCATATGTGACAGGGGATGTTGGAGATGAACCAAGGTGGGATGCAGAACACTTTTGATCTTTCCTCTTCTGGCATCTTTGTCCTATGTCCCTGATTGTTTTTTCTTTTAAATCAGCCAGTCCAAACCTTCCAGACAGTCCTCACCAGACTTTTCCCATGTGGAATGGGAAATGCCACAATGTTTGAGAGACTCCTTCAGCGTATCTTTGTAACGTTTCTTTTGTTTGCCTAGTGAGCGCTTGCCTTTTGAGAGCTCGCCATAAGGCCATCTGTTTGGGAGGCAAGAGTTGTCCATGCGGCGGACGTGGCCAGCACAACAGAGCAGTAAGACGGCATGGATGCTCTTTATCCTAGCACGCTGGAGCACTTCAGTATCTTGGTCTTGCCACTTAACACGGAGCAGGATACTGAAACATCTAATATAAAAAGCATCGTGCTGTTTAGCATGTCGATTATAGACAGTCCACGTTTCGCACGTATAGAGGAGACATGATAGGACTACTAGTCCGTACACTTTGAGCTTGGTGTTAAATGCTCAATCCTCGTCATTCCCAGAATTTTATTCTTCAGTCTGCCGAAGGCCGATTTGGCTCTGCCAATTCTCTAGGCCACGGCATCATCGATGGAGTGTGACAGTCCTTCTAAAGTAGATGAACTTGTCTGCAGCTGCTAGTCTCTAGCCATTGACAGTAACATGAGGTACAATGTAAGTCGCCAGAGGTGCAGGTTGATGCAAGACTTCGGACTTCTTAGTAGAAACTGTGAGGCCGAACACTTTGCAGGATTTAGAGAATAGTTCAGACTGGGTACTGGCATCGAACGCGCATTTATCGGTGAACAGGAAACACAGGCCGTATCTTCATGCACTTTCGTCTTGGCTTGCAATCTTCGAGGGTTGAAGATTTTACCGTCTGTACAGAAGCGGCGTCCTACACCGATGTCTCCATCTCGGGATATATATATATATATATATATATATATATATATATATATATTCATTGATGCATTTCAATAGATAATATAGACAATTTTTATCTATTTATTTTAAGTTCCTTTCATATTGTCTGATAAGCTTAATAACATTATCATTGAGGGACGAAAGGAAATCACCATATTGATACATGTTTAAATCCAATCTAAGCTTTCGACTTACATAAGCCATTATCAAAGATGACAATTACTTTTCAATATATCAACCAATACACGGAATCATAATGATAGTCTGTTTTTGTTGCATGAAACATTTCAAAGCAACGACTAACTAGTGTATACAGGACGCGGAAGGGAAAATAAGTAATTGTCGTTGGTAAAGCCCCGTCAAAAAAATTTTCTAGTGACCATTACCACAAATTGGGATCGTTTCGCCAGGGCAATTACAATTTTTTTGAAAAAGAAAGTAACTGATTCCTGCTTTACTGCAATCTGTTGAAAAGCATGTCGTTTTATTGATCTCAAAGGTATTGACTCTGTCCTTAATTTTCCGCACGATTACTCGCTTCGACTCGTAAAAAAACTTGGTCAAGCGTTTTGTCCAATTAAAATTTTCGCAGTAATTCCCAGAAGGGAGCTATAACCTCAGCTTGCGAGAATGCATTAGATACCTGACTCACCAGTCCAAACAAGGACCTGATGCCTTTGATCTTTGCGGGCGTAGACAGTTGAAGGATGACCTCAGCCATTTTCTTTGTTGGTCTCACACCATTAGCCGTTATTAAGAACCCGGAAAACTCCTCCTCATTCTCTGCAAAATAGAATTTGTCAAGATTAAACAGAATCCTATTCTCTACCATATTGGTTATACATTCCATTGTATGCCAGAACGAGGACTCTGTGGAATCCTCCCAAAGGAGTCTATCATCTATGCAACAGATTTTTCGAACTATGTTCATTGTAATATCGTCGAATCGACGGTATATCCGTCTTCAGACGCGTGGAATACATGGGAAGCGCGAAGATACCTGTACCGTACCCATTCTTTGATAAATATGGCGGCATCTTGTGTGGCTGGTGAAAGCGGTAAACTTGTGGTACCCGTGTCCTGTGTCCAGAACTGTTTCGATACGATAGAAACCTGATTAAATGTGGACCGGTTTGTGATGGGCTGGCTCATGGAGGCAGCGTTCAGTTCTTGTCAGTCTAATAAGTAAAAGCCAGACGTGTCGTTTGACATATGCACCACCCTTTGTGTCTCCCTCCAGCCAATTCTTATATGCACCAAAAACACGGCGACAAGTTGGAACGAAGTACTCATCTGGGCACCTCAGTAGTTTTAATCTCTCAAATTCAATTGAGCATGTTTGAGCCCCTGTATCGGCGAATGAGTGGATGCGATGATTACCGTGGCGAATTGGACCAGTCTGGGTGTGTCTAAATGAAGTGTTGCTTTACTACATTATAGTCCCTTCTATTATCAGTGACGGCGGTGGATCTGGGACACCGCCTTCAAATCTCTTTCCATTCCACACAAGAAGAGGCACAGTATCGGGCGATATCAAACCGGTTTTACAACTCCGTTTTGATCTGCTAGCATAGCGGATAGCGCGGGTCGGGGGAACTTTCAGACTAGTGTTTGAAAAAGGGAATAATTCACGCCCATTCTCGCACCTTGTTGATCTGTTCGTGGTTCCAATTTAAATGTTAGTAGATTTCTGACAAACACATATTACGTGACCCCTAATCGCGCAATTATGGCCTATTAGTTTAACTGCTGGGTACTCTCTCTTACTAATTAATCCACCTGTGTGGACTGTCTTCCCGCAACCCCAAAAGGATTATTATTCCACGTAGAAGCGGGTCCCGTATTCGTAGCCAAATATTTGTAGGGAGGACAAGGTTGATGGGCTAGCATCATTTAGTAAACCTGCAGCTGACTTTTCTCTCGTTTTAAAGCTGACGAGTCGGTGGAACTTTTGCTAGAGTGTGATAAGGTTGGCAGCCTTTGTCCAAAACTCGACTCTGATGCTCTTCGTTTGCGAGCCCCGCAGTCCAGCTATCATGTCGCACGGGACGAGTAGTTTACTTGCTGACCGCAACCTTCCGTGTTGGGACAATCAACTGTGAACGAACAAAATATGGCCTTGCTAAAAAAAAAAATGAGTAATTGACTCACCTTCCGCCTGACGAACGGAATGAAAGGTCTACCGGTGGCCTTCCTTGTGCAAGCCTTTACCGCAACGAATCGGATGAGTGACAAAAACCTTTCCTCTGTAGCCAAATTTAAGGTTTCAGCCTCTATAAGGTCGAAAAGGAGTCTGTTGACTTCGGGCGAGCATGTTCTAAATTCGTTACGTATTTTGACTGTGTTGGTAAGTTTACACATCTTATATCGAGTTCAAGCGTCAAGGAGTAATGCACAGTCGTTGCCTTTTGCGTTGGGTTCAATGACAGGACGGTCTGATTTTTTTTTGTATTGGACGTTTGAGTCGCGTTAGAAGTTTCGTCCCTTGGAAGCGCGATAGTTCCCCGTTGTAGCTTTATCTTTTGTTGTATTAATTGAGCAATCAAATCAAAGGTTCCGCCTGGTGTAGATTCCATGCACGTTATTTTGTTAAGATAGTTCCATGTATTCACCGGATACTGTTTGCAGGGCCAAGTAAAATAACCACAACAGCAATGGTAGTAGTAATTATCAATTACTTTATTTTTGTACCAATCTGGCTGCTCAGATGTTTATATAACACAGGACGAGGTAACTTATCTCTGCCTGTGGATGCCCCCCACTCCTTATCTAATAAGACCTTTCTTATCTACTATACAACACAATGTAACAATGTCTTCATTTTATCAGATTCCCTAATTTGTGTCTTTAAAATTAAATTAATTTTAACAAACACATGTAAAAATCAAGGTCAAGTTTTTTTTTCCAAATTCATTTTCAACTATTAGAAAATTGATTTTTAATTTCTTCTTAACAGTGGAAGGTACTCAGGCAAAGTTTGATTCTAACTATGCATAATTTTTAAGCCTCTGTTCTAGAGGAAAGTCAGGTTTGGGTACTCCAAATGAGTCAGATTGGAAGAAAATTTCCAAGCAAAGCATTCAACCTTATCTGCTGTAGATATCTAGACTTCAAACTGATTGTATAGTGGAGAGATTGAGCATTTCCTATTGTTCAGCACACGCTTTGCAGAGTCGCCAGTAATCTCTAGAACCACTCTTGGATCGAACAGATCGATGATATACAATGTGCGACAAAAACCGTTCCCCCGTAACCAAATTTAAGGTTTCAGCCTCTATGAGGTCGAAAAGAAGCCTGTTGACTTCGGGCGAGCGTGTTTCTCAATTCGTTGCGTATTTTGACGGCGTTGGTAAGTCAACACATCTCCTTAAATCGAGTTCAGGCGTCAAGGAATAATGCACAGTCGTTGCCTGTTTCGTTGGGTTCAATGACAGGACGGTCTGTTTGTGTTGGACGCTTGAGTCCAAAAATAAACTGGAAGAAGCTGAGAATTTTAACCTGGATCATAACAAAAGAGAATGCCGGTAACAAACCGGGAACAACACTTATTCGTATTAACTAGGAAAACGAAATATTGACTAAGTTAACCAGGGGAAGATTCACAAGAAAACGGACTTAAAAGAGAATATCAAAGCTAGTCCCGTCCACACGAACCAGCCTCGCCTCAGTCACCCACTTTTCGGTGAAATCTGTCGAAATCAAACTCTTTCTATCAGATCTGATTTTTACCAGATCCTGATGTGAATAACGTTCATCTCTCAAGATTCCCTCTTTTCACGACGTCCACAACACCATTCTAGCCACGGCTAGTAACGTAAAAGTAATAACCGTTTTACCCCAGAGAACGGGTGCGACACATCGTCACAGGCGTACGCAAGATCGATGGACACGAGCTGATCGGGAGCGATAAGAGCCGTCAACTCGCCGGCATAATCCTAAAAATGATGCACCTGAGAACAGTGGTAGGATTGTGAAGCCGTTTCCTCTAAGCCATTTCACACCGATGATAGTCTGTCAAATATGTCTCGCCCCATCTGAAGGTTACGTCATTGAGATGTAGCAGGTTCCAGATAAATTTCCAGGAAAGCAAAAAATCAGGGTCGCTGAGATAATGCGCCACTGGCGCCCAGACCAGAAAGAGCGCAACACTGATGACGAGAAGCCGAGCCGGTCACACATAGGATCCCTCCATTAATTCAAGATACAATAATCTCCGAGGCCGAGAAAGGTCACTAAACCAAGCAAGGACCTTCGAGACCGACAGACACTCGCTGAGGAAACTCGACAAACTTCCACGACCCCGACGGCACTTAACCCAAGAAATGGGAGCAGTGATAGTAAGGCTAGGGAAGGCGTTCCTAACACTGCGCAAAAATCGAGCCCTCCTTCAAAACGCAGCAACCTTGAGGCGTGACGATGACTCACAAGGTGTGACAATCCCGGCCCCACCCCCTGACACGGATGATGATAACAGGCTTCTTTACAGAACAAATTTTTGCAACCAGCCCACAGGAGGTTGGTCAACGAACGCTTGATCGCCTCCTTACGGGTCCTGCAAAGAAGCAGCCAAGCGGACAACCTTCTTCGGAGCAAAGTCCGGACCGACGCTCCGACCTTTGCCTCTACTTCTGAACAATTCTTCTTCACCCCAAGTCCGGGCCTGAACCACATTCCAAGAATGCAAACGGGTCCATCAGTTCAATCAAAGGGCCCCGAAGGCGCGACCCCTATTCCAGGCATCTAGCCAGAAGACATGCTACTGTTAATCTTGGCCCTTGTCACCTTCTTGTACCATTCAAGCGCCTTCCGCACCACCTTAATGCTCGAGCTCCACCAGGGAAAACGTTGATTCAGCGTGGAGTCGGACTGCACGCCCTGTCCCTCAGTCGGCGATGGATGGGATCCAGTGCCAAAATGTAGAGTAAGGGCGATAGCGGATAACCCTGCCGGACCAATCGAGACAGCGCAAAATTGCTCGACCGCTTCCCGTTCACCTGTACCACAGCACTGGGGGGGGGCGATACAGGAGGCTGCTATACTCGCATGTGTCGGGTTCGAATCCGGAAGCCTGTAGGACAGCGGCCAGGTATTGATGGTCAGTCCTATCAAATGCCTTGGATTGATCAGCGCGGCTAGCTTTTCGTCTTTTCACCCTCTATGGTCGTGCGGATCCGATGCAGTTTGCTTTGAATTATTCGACCCCTCAGAGCACAAGTTTGCTAGGGTCCCAGAAAGCTCGCGACAACTGACTGCAACCTTTCCGCCAGTATCTTGGCCATAATCTGTAACTCTATGTTTGTAGAGTTATAAGCTTATAATCATCAAAATCCCACCCATCACCCTTGTCCCTTTTCGACAGCCTGATCAAACCCTTGGACCAGTTGTTGAACACGACAGTCAAAATCGAGACAAAGATAAGCGACAGCCTCAAGTAGACTTAATAGGGCAGACCGTCAAGTTTCGGAGACTTGCCACTGTCGACCTTTTTCAATGCCAAGCGGGGTATCGTGCCGTAGCTTCAGTTGGCAAGAGCCGAGGAAAGTCAGCCAAATAGCTGTGAAACTCGTCACCACTGAGACCAGGCTTCTTGGTAAAACGATTCTCGAAATGACACCGAAACGCCTCACACATGTCGGAACTTTTCCTTGCGCAATTCTGCCCCCATGTTCACGACTTCCTTAGACATCTTGTTTAACCTATGTCCAACTACTTAAACCTGGTAGCGTTTGCTAGCCGCGCGATGCAGGGCCTGCCTAAGTACGGCTATCTCTAGGACAGACTATCCTCTAGAGTCATCACATTTTTAGCATTATCTAGATTTAGTCGTTGGCTATAGTCAGTCGTGAAGAATCTAATCCCAAGCTTAGGTCACTCACACCACCTACTCCCAATAAACGCCCCCACTAATTCCCGCTGCATTAGTTGCTGAAAACCCCGCCTGTCCAGTAAGGACACGTTGAACTTCTAGTGTCCAGGCATTCTTGGACTAATCTAACATCATCCGGGCACAGACGAGTCTATTATGATACAAATAGTTTAAACGATGCAACGTGGGACAATCTAGTAAATCTAGGTCAACCCTTCCCACTTAGATTCTGTCCAGGTAGCTGGTTACCCGAAGAGAAGGCCACTTATGGGCCCACGTCCACATCCCCAGCCCCGGATCATCGACCCGGTATTTATCGACGAGCCCAAACTTGCCGATCAGATCAACTAAACTACGATGCCTTCTCGCTAGCTTTCCAACCCTGTTTATCTTCGGGTTCAGGATGGCATTCCAATCCCCCATTAAGACTAAGCGCGACGAATACACCAGGAACGACCCCCAACCGAGGGAAAAAGCCGACACGCTGCCCTCTGATCGTTGGCCGCATAAACCGAACGAGCACCACGGCAATATCGGTGACAACCAAACCGTCCTTCGCGGCCACATAGCCAAGGTCTACCCTTGTATCCAGAGAAGGCTTGGCTAACAAAGAAAACACATCTGGCCTCCCGTTCCCCGTATGCTGAATAGCCGATAAAGTCGTTAGACTGCACACGAGCATCGACGTCGCCCACAAAGTGTGTCTTCTGGAACGCAGCCACATCCTCCTCTTTGCCCCTCCCTATCTTCAATGACGAGGATCGATGTGAAGGCATTTCCTCGACCTCCATATAGAGGTCCAGCTGAGGCAACTCCTCCATGACCTACTGTTGCATCTCTTCCTATGGTTAGCAATTCAACTGTTCACGCAGCTGTTCTCGCACCTTCTGCCGCTGCTGCTGCGTCTGCGTCTGCGGCTTCAGCTGCTTATCTGGTTACTTAGCAGCTCCTTTGCTGGGGACATCCTGCTTCTGCTGCTGTTTGGCAGTGCCCTTGTCTGTGACATCTTGCTGGGGAGGCGGAGTTTTCACCTTCGTTCCTCTCCTCACAAACTCATTCCATTCACCCGGAACTTATTTGCTTCCAGCTTGGGCTGCTACACTGTTGGTTGTGTCGGCATCTTGGTTGGACACAACTTGGCCAGGTGTCCAACCGCACCACAAGCCCAGCAGAAGGGGCGACGACCCTACACAAATAAAAATGTTCCGGCGGCTGCAAATGATAATGTTGGGTACCTCATTAAACTTGGGTCGGGTCAATGTCACCAGTACCTCAAAATTACTGGTGACAATGCCCGACTTGTTTTTGATAGAGGCTACATCATCTACAGGACCATAATCTACGAAGAAGGCCCCCAAATGGTCCTCCGTGAAATACAGGGGTACCCCAAGTAAGGTGATCCGAGTTTTTCGGGTACCCATATACTTGGTTCGGAGCCTCATCTTCTTGGTGGTGAAGGTGCCACTTGCCAGAGCCTTTGCCACTTTTTCAGATACCAGCTATCACACATAGCGTTAGACCTTCGCGCCGACATTTAGGGCTTCTTCCATAGCCTCGCTGGTGACAGTCATCAGGGAGATTGTCCTTGCAGCCATTGTCTCCATTTTTGGGGATGCATTCTTTGTATTAGTTTTTCACTCTTTTATAATATTCCGGGCCTTTTGGGCTCTTTCCGCCACCTATGCTGATGGTGCCGTTGAAGTTGTGGCCAACGGCTCTTTTTCCTGGAGTACCTCTGCCATGGCAGGAGGGTATTCCCTTCACGAATCACAGCAAAATACAATAAATAGGAAACTCAGATAGTAAGAACAAAAACAATTACAAAATTTACACTTACAACTTGACAAGTAAACACAATATGCAAACAAAACTTTCCCCAACTAGCGTCCAGTTGACAGAGAAAAATAAACTGGGTTGTAACTTAACGAGATACAAATACAAAAATTTTCGGTAAGAAGTTTAGAGAAAATGCTTCTGAAGATATTTGAATCCTTAACCAAGAATAATTTCTATTTTAGTTTTTTCTTCAATCAATCCACTCCAAGCAAAGCGACAATGCCATTAAAACGGAAGGGTCTGCTGGGAGTGAAAGAGAATGGAGATACTTTAGAAGGAACCCGACGATAGGTGAACTTATCTATTCCTGTTAGAAACCAGAAAACCAATCTTAAACAGGAAATAATGGATACATGATCGGGAAGAGTGTGATGAAAGTTAATCCGAAGGCCCGTGAGAGATCAAGGTCGAGGATTAGTATGAAAATTGTGAATAAGGCGTGTGTGTTATGAATTAAAGAAGAGTTATTAGGAGAGGGGAAAGATTAAAGGGGCATAATAAATAAAATATGTGATAGAAAATAGTTTGTCCAGAAACCAATATGGCTGATGAAAAGTTGCGTATTTTAAGAATAAAGTTAAATCTAAATCCTTTTATATACTTTCGACTTGCAATAAAAAAGAAAATATCGATAACATGTAAAGTAAAAAGGGTATGTCATACAATTAGAAGGATATTAGAGGGGGTGATAATCATTTTTCTGATGTTTTAATGATTATGACAAAAGAGAAATGCTGCTGCTCTCATATCTACTACAGCTAGTAAAACTTATAAGTGAGAAATTGAAGTTATTAATGTACGAATTATTAACAGGCTCATAATTTTCGAAAGCTCATCTTCTGGGATATCTCTACAGTAGAGTTTACGGTTTTAGTTCTAAAGATACAACTCTATCTTCATGTTTCATAAAAATGGAACAGTAGTTATTCCATGATGTCTGCAGTAATTACTTTGGTTCAAAAATGTATATTTTGTTTTTATTAAGTACGGGTTTACAATGCCCTGTTACAAAGAGTTTATTATGTGTTGAATAACACAAAAAATACGTAATATAATAAAGTGACTAATAAAATAATTAATAAAGCATAAAAGAAATGAGGTTGATCAACATAATGTACATCCTGAAAAAAAGTTGAGTGGGGTGGTTTTGTAGGATTCTCTGGAGGATTTATTCTTTCCGGTTAACATGAGATAACTGATTGTTTTTGTTAATATTTGTAAAGAGAGAAAGAAAAAAAAAGAAAAAAAGTGTCTGGCAAATGAAAAAGAGAAAAAGATAATCGATAAAAAAAGAACTAATGAACGGAGGTAAAAAAATAATTGAAACAAATAAAATACATCACAATGAAACGACAGAAAAGAAAAAGATGTAATAATTTTAATGTGATTAAAATTGAAGAAAGAAAGAAGAAAAGAAAGAGCTAAAAAGAAAGAAAGAAAGAAAGAAAGAAGGAAAGAAGGAAATAAAGAAAGACGGAAAGAAAGAAAGAAAAGGAAAGACAAAGAAAGACGGAAAGAAAGAAATAAGGAAATAAAGAAAGAAACAAAGAAACAAAGATGGAAAGTGTTATAGTTAAAATATTGAATACCATATTAGGAATACAAAAAAACAAGTAATAAAGGAAATAAAAAAAAAATTATATAAAATTCAAAGAAAAAATTAAAAGAAAAGATTTTATTAACTCCCATCAAAAGAAAAAAAAAAAGATTTTTTTCTGAAGTTGATTCAAATAATTCATTGAAATATTAAAAGCAACAATGGTTTCTCTCTGACAGCGTTAATTATTGGAGATATAATCTCTCAGTTTACTCAATATAATCGATCGAATTTTTTAATGATTTAATACGAAAAGAGGAAATCAGTCTGAAGTATGAAAGAGAAACTCTTTTCGACAAGATTCGAACACGTAAACAAAGATAGACAAAATACAGGCGCTTGTTCAATACGTCATTAATTGATTAAAAAAAAACTTAGTTATGCAGCAATTACTTAATATATTAAAATAATAAAGACGCTTTAATCATTAAGTTTCCATTAAATCTAATAACAGTGATTTTCTATATTAAGGAAACTCATAAAACTCCTCAAACATAAAGAAAAAACTCGTTTCATTTAAATATTTCCGAAACTTTTAAGTCAGTTTGTTCATATTGATTGAAAAGTACTAAAATACAGTTTACCCTATGCCAGACTAAGCTAATTATAGTTTAAATGTCGATCAAGCAGACGGGAAACTAGTGAAAGTATATTACGTTAGAATATTCCTGGGTAGCCAACAATGAAAAATCAGAATGCTTGTAGGAATTTACGCACTATCAGTGATGGTCTTCGATTATGTTACAAAGTAAAACACCGTCTAGTTTTGTTGGGCTGGTGTTCGAGTAAACGAAATAACATTACTCTTCTAAAAACTCTTGGAAAAAAAAAATTAGAATGTCATTAAATGTTAATATTTAGAAAAATGCTATTTATATTCATTGGTGATTGAAAAAGATCGATGACTTTATTAATTTCTGTTTCTCCTGCTATCTATTTAGAGATATTTGTCTCGCTAGAACTATTACGACTGTTCAGTGAGTTCGATCCTCACTAGGTGCGTCATACTTTCGACTTTGTGCCACATCTAAGCTACGAATGGAAAATCACTATATTCATTGTTGACTGAAAAAGATCATTGTCTTTTTAATTGCTGTCCAATATAGTCTAGTGCTCTTGCTATATATTTAGAGATGTTTGATAATACCCAAAGAAAAATCTGCAATGTTATTAGTCCTGACCTGGCATTTCGACTTCAGTCACTCTCCCATCACCGTAATGTAAGTTCCCTATGCCTTTTCTATAAATACTTTCATTATAAATGTTCTGCTGAAATCAGTACTACATTGACGGTAAAATCTCAACATCTTCCACTCGAAATGACTAGATGGAACCGTAAGTTCTATGCTAACAGTTTCTTCTCTCGCACTTCCTGCTTGCGGAACGCTGTTGCCGCATCTTGCACTTCCAGGCAGGTTTGATTTTCAAAAATTTATATACAATCTCAATCGTCATGTTTTCTGTCCTCATAAATTCTTTTCGTTTATTGTTTTCGCTCCTTGATAATAGTTTTCTTATATTCTTTTTAATTTAAGAAAACCAGGAAACTGTAAGGTTCCATACGGTTGTAATTTATTTCCTCAGGGATTTTCTTGTTTCTTGAATAATCAGACCTGACTTTCAAGTGTGAAAAAATTGAATTTAAACTTACACTTTTGGAGGGTATTATTAGCCGATATATATATATATATATATATATATATATATATATATATATATATATATATATATATATATATATATTTCTGATTATCCCAGAAAATTATCTTCTTAATTAGGACAATTCTGACAATCGCATAATAAATAGTAACCCCGAAGATATTTGGTGAATATGGCTTATGAATCAAAACTTATTTGCCAAGTTATAACAATTGTCTGATTGGTTATCATTGTTGCCTCTTGTCTAACTTTATCTTGACTTGACTAATTCCTAATATACATTATAATTCTATTTTTTCTTATGAGGAAGCCACACATCAAAGTGACTAATTTCATTGAATACGACAGACTATTTGCTTTTATTTAGTTTCTTATACAATTTTTCATGCGATCTAATATATTTCTTTTTCTTTTCGGATGATAAATTATATAAAATCTGCCCGAATGTTCATTTTATCCGGGCATTTTCGGCTATACATTTAGCCATTTTCAAGGATTAAATATTTTAACTGTCAAATAAGAAATAGTTTGTTGCATGTATGTTTTATAAAATGTTTTCATTTTTCAAAACACGGTCAAGATATTGTGTCCATGTTCAAAGTTAATATTATTAAGTGTTTTTTTTTTCTTTTATTAAAAAGTCGTCCATTATTTTTAGCCTTTTTCTTTTTGCATGTAGATGATGCTATTATATTTGTGTTGTCAACAAGCATGTTACGAATAGTGTCAAATAGCTAAATGTATAGCCGAAAGCGCTCGGATAAAAAGAACATTCGGACAGTTTTCATATAATTTATCATCCGAAAAAAAATGATATCGCATGAGAAATTTTATAAAAAAACTAAATGAAAATCAACTTGTCTGTCGTATTCAATGAAATAGGCATGAAAGGAGGATCGCCGCCTAAATACACAAATATATATATATATATATATATATATATATATATATATATATATATATATATATATATAGTCAACTCATAATGGTCTTAGAAATGTTGGTCAGGCATAATGATAAACTGAAGAGCAAACTTTCTTGCATCAACATTCCATTCAAGATCTTAGCTATAAAAAGTATCTATGAAGAGATTAGAGTATCATTCCAGCTGCCATGAAGGCATGAAGATGATTAAGAGGTGGTCGTCATGACCACATACGTCGAACTCGACGGGAGATTCAGTCATATACATGTGACAATAAAGAACAGAGAGGAAACGTTTTTAAATGTTCTTATTTGTTCCTTGTCCTACCATATATATATATATATATATATATATATATATATATATATATATATATATATATATATATATATATATTAGGTTGGTGCATAATGTCGTTTTTGACGTATTTTTAACGATAAAAAACGACATTATTACGTCATTATTTTTGCACCAACCTAATATATATATATATATATATATATATATATATATATATATATATATAAGACTTTCACCCCAAGCAAAGCTGGAAGTCACTAGCACCCACGGGGTTACAGAGGATTTGGAGCGAGAGCAGATAGGAGTGATAGACTAAAGGATGAGGAGAAGGACAGTGGATAGATCAAGGCAACTGGAGATGTCGATTGACATTACATTTGAACGGTTGGAGATTATAGAGATCAGGGAAATAGGAAAAGGGAAGGGAGTTCCACAGGCGAGAGGTTTGAGATATGAAGCTATTGGAGTAGAAGAGACGGTTACATTTAATAGTTTCTACAGTGAAAGCGTGAGAGCGTGGTGCCAGCTTCGTAGGACGCTTGAATTCATGAAGTCTGGGAACCAGCGAAAGCAGCTCATCAGAGCAATTACCATGAAAGTATTTGTAAAAAAAGACAAAGAGAGGCAACGGTACGTCTGTGAGAGAGCGACTGCAGACGAGATGCTGAGAAGTACTAAATAAAAACTAGATGACATCACTAGATAAGGGTAGTGGAACGAGAACAATTTGCCTCTGTAGATTAAATAAAGTGTTGTTCGAAATTACCTAAAAGTTCACGTCGAATGGCAAGCAACTGATGAAGGTCGGTGGTTACAACAGCTGAAAAGTTGTTATAATAAAAACAAAGATGTGTAAATTAGTTTGAATACGAATGATATCAGACAAAATAACAGAATAATCAATGGATATTCCATATTGAAGCAAATAATAGATTACCTGATGATGGTCAGAGGCTATTTGACGGAAACATTTGTTAGTAATAATATCTATAATAATCTAGATGAGAACAAACGGATGATTAAAGTAATGAACATAGAAAATGGTTGTTCTCAAAATTTAATACCAAATTAAATCGAATACGTTTCACAAAATATCAGCTGTTAAGATAAAACAACCATTCGCCCTTGCATGGAGTATTGCTGCCATATATGGTCTGGGGCACCTTCTGTTTACCTCGGAGTTCTTGACAAGATCCAGAGACGGATATGTGATGTGATTGGCCCTGATCTGCCGTCTCGCCTGCAGCCACTATCTCACAGACGCGCCGTCGCCTCTCTCTGTCTCTTCTACAAATACGTTCATGGCAATTGCTCCGATGAGCTGCTTTCCCTGGTCACCAGTCTCCATGAATACAAGCGCCTTACGAGGCTGGCATCCCGCTCTCACCCTTACACTGTAGAAACTTTAAAATGTAGCCGTCTCTTCTACTCCAATAGCTTCATATCTCGCACCTCTCGCCTGTGGAACACCCTTCCCAATTACTGTTTCCCTGATAGCTATAATCTCCAACTATTCAAATGTAATGTCAATCGACATCTCTAGGTACCTTGGTCTACACACTACCCTTCCCTTCATCCTTTCTTCTATCACTCCTATCTGCTCCTGCTACAAATCTTCTGCAACCCCCCTGCATCCTAGTGGTTTCACGCCTTGCCCGGGGCGCTAAGCTTAAAAAAAAAATTTATCCAATAGGTCTGCAAATAAAGAAACCCAATTCAGCCAAATTCATTCCCTAGTTGGTTGTAGTTTTAATTTATTGTACTTGTAAAACCCTTCACTGTCGATTTTTACTGTTGGTTTTACTGTCTCTACATAATGTTTTTATACTCTCTTTTTTTATTGTCCCTTTTTACTGACTACTTATACTGTTTTTTGTACTATCTTTATATACAGCATCTTTTTACTATTTTTACTGTCTTTTTATACTTTCCCATTTAACTGTCATTTCAGTCTCTTTATACAGCATTTTTATTTTCTCTTAATACTGTCTGTTTTTACTTTCTCTTTATACTGCATCTTTTTATACTGTCTCTTTTTACTGTCTTCTTATACTCTCTCTTTTTAATGATTCTTTTTAGTCTCTTTAAACTGTATTTTATACTGTCTCTTTTTACTGTCTCTTTATACTGTCTCTTTTTAATGGTTCTTTTTAGTCTCTTTAAACTGTATTTTATACTGTCTCTTTTTACTGTCTCTTTATACTGTCTCTTTTTAATGGTTTTTTTAGTCTCTTTAAACTGTATTTTATACTGTCTCTTTTTACTGTCTCTTTATACTGTCTCTTTTTAATGGTTCTTTTTAGTCTCTTTAAACTGTATTTTATACTGTCTCTTTTTACTGTCTCTTTATACTGTCTCTTTTTAATGGTTCTTTTTAGTCTCTTTAAACTGTATTTTATACTGTCTCTTTTTACTGTCTCTTTATACTGTCTCTTTTTAATGATTCTTTTTAGTCTCTTTAAACTGTATTTTATACTGTCTCTTTTTACTGTCTCTTTATACTGTCTCTTTTTAATGGTTCTTTTTAGTCTCTTTAAACTGTATTTTATACTGTCTCTTTTTACTGTCTCTTTATACTGTCTCTTTTTAATGGTTCTTTTTACAGTCTCTTTAAACTATTTTACTCTCTCTCTTTTTGCTGTCACTTTATACAGTCATTTTTCTCAGTTACTTTATACTGTCTCTGTTTTCTGTCTTCGTATACTGTATTTTGTTACTGTCACTTTTTAATGATTCTTTTTAGAGTCTCTTTAAACCGTATTTTTATACTCTCTCTCTCTCTCTCTCTCTCTCTCTCTCTCTCTATGCTGTCTTTTTATAATGCTACTTTTTGATGTTTCTTTTTACAGTCTTCTGATACTGGCTCTGTTGACTGTCTTTTGTTACTGGCTCTTTTTAATGTTACTTTTTTACAGACTCTTTAAACTGTATTTTTATACTCTCTCCCTTTTTACTGTAGTTTTTTACTGTTATTTTAGCTGTTTCTTTTTACTCTCTCTGTTTAGTGTCGCTTTATACTGTTTTTTTTACTGTTTCTGATACTGTCTTCTTATACTCTCTCTTTTTAAATGTTTTTTTACAACCTCTTTAAACTGTATTTTTATACTGTCTCGTTCTACTGTCGTTTTATACACTTCTCTTTACTGTCTCAGTTTACTGTCTCTTTTTACTGTCTTTTTATACTGTCTCATTTTAATGTTTCTTTTTACAGTCTCTTTCTAATGTTTCTTTTTACAGTCTCTTTCTAATGTTTCTTTTTACAGTCTCTTTAAACCGTATATTATACTCTTTTTACTACCTATTAATACTGTGATTATCTGCGGGGTCATTTCACTGTCTCTTTAAAATATCTCTGTTGAATCTCACTACTTACTGTCTTCTTATACTATCTTTTATTACTTTACTCTTTCTAATGTTGCTTTTTACGGTCTTGTTAAACTGCATTTTATACTGTCTCTTTATATTATTTTTAATACCAATCTTTTTACTGTCACTTTTTCATGTATTTTTATACTGTATCAATGTCTGTCTGCTTTCACTGCCTGCTTAAAAAGGAAAATACCCTGAGTGACAATAAAAATATCATCGTTATTCCCATCGAATATAGGAAAATATTTATCATTTAATGACTTTTATGCTGTCTCATTTCTGTCTGTTTTTACTGCATCCTAATCAAGGAAACACACTGATTGACAAGAAAATATCATTATTCCCATCAAATATTGGTAATTATTTATCATTTAATGTCTTTTGATACGGTCTCATTTTATATCTGTTTTTACTGCCTCCTTATAAAGGAAAAAAAACCATGATTGACAAGAAAATATCATCGTTATTCCAATCGAATATTGGTAATTATTTACAATTTAATGTTTTTTTACACGGTCTCTTTTTATATCTGTTTTTACTGCTTCCTTAAAATGTAAAATCCCAGATTGACAAGAAAATGTCAATCGTTATTCCAATCAATATTGGTAATTATTTATGATTTAATGTCTTTTTATACGGTCTCATTTTATATATGTTTTTACTGCCTCCTGAAAATGGAAAATCCCAGATTGAGAAGAAAATATCATCGTTATTCCAATCGAATATTGGTAATTATTTATCATTTAATGTCTTTTTATAAGGGCTCATTTTATATCTGTTTTTACAGCCTCCTTATAAAGGAAAAAACACTGATTGTCAAGAAATTATCAACGCTATTTCCATCGAATATTGGTAATTATTCATCATTTAATGTCCTTTTAAACGGTCTCATTTTATATCTGTTTTGACTGCCTCCTTATAAAGGAAAAAACACTGATTGACAAGAAAATATCGTTATTCCAATCGAATATTGGTAATTATTTACCATTTAATGTCTTTTTGTACGGTCTCATTTTATATCTGTTTTTACTGCGTCCTTATAAAGGAAAAAGCCCTGATTGCCAAGAAAATATCATCGTAATTCCTATCGAATATTGGTAATTATTTATTATTTAATGTTTTTTTTTTTTTTTTTTTTTTTTTATACGGTCTCATTTTATATCTCTTTTTACTCCCTCCTTAAAATGGAAAATTCCAGATTGACAAAAAAATATCATCGTTATTCCCATCGAATATTGGTCATTATTTTTTATGCAAAGATGTCAAAATGTTTATTTTCATTATTCCCTAGAAATGAATGGTCTGCAGACAATTTAAATAAACATTGATATATTTACCCTGTGTGGTTTATCAAAACCATGAATTTGTTTCCAATAACAAAATCACTTTTAACAAACTCTTTAATAGATTTTCTTTGTTATAGGAGAAAAATTTACAAAAATCAATGAATTTCTCTAACCACATGCAACTTTGAAAAAAATTTGAGGGAGTTAAGAAGAGATAACATAAATATCTGGCGTAACAGATAATATATCTGGAGAGAGAAGGTTTCAGATTATCTTCTTTGGGGTTAGGCCAAAATAGCTGATCCTTAAAACCCCTGGAGTGTTAGACAATTGCAAGATTCAGCATTCAACATCTTATCGATTGGTTTGTAAACCATTCAGGTTTCAGTAGTTTAATGGTTTTCTTGAGCGAAAATTATATTCTAAAAGCTAAGCAGAATATTAAGAAATAGAAAAATTTCGCAAGAAACAAAGAAAAATGTACTAAACTGCTACGTGATACTTATCCTCCTATATATATGTCGATGCTGGACAATCTCCTCAAAGATGAAGAAATGTCTTCAAAGAGCAGAAATGTGGTTGTACAGAAGATGCTGAGGATACCATGGACGAAATATGTTAGTAACGATGATGTTTTAGAGAAAATGGTAGAAAAAATCTAAACATACTTGACATCAGGAAGAAACAGTTGAAATTTCAAAGCACATGATGAGGAAAGAAGGCTTGGAAAATCTGATACGCACATGGCAGAAGTGACAAACGCTTAACCTACTAAGTAAGCATGAGTAAATGGATAGCGGAACAAGGTTTAGGAGAAATAACAAAAAGCTTCGAAGGGTAGGAAATTGTGGAGGGTCATGACCGTCTTCGTCCTGAAGGAACGCGGTATATAAAGAAGAAGTATTTTTTTTCTTAGCTAGTAGATTTCAGGGCACAACCATGTCAATAAATTGAAAATATATGTGTCAATGCTATAGTTGCGCATTTTATCGACAGTTACTGAAATTAAATCAGTCTACATATTGGATATCTGCTTCTTTTCTTTAAGGATAATTCATTTCAAGAAGGCTGTAGAATGTATCGGACGAAATGTTGAAGTTAGAACTTGAAAAACTCAGAGAAATTCCATTATCCGAAAATAAAAAAAAAATATAGTCATACTTTTTAAAATTTCACCCCAAGCAAATCGGGAGTGCCACTAGCACGCAAGGGGTTATAGAGAGTGGGGGCAAGAGTAAAGAGGTGTGATAGAGGAAAGGTTGAAGTAAAGGACAGTGAATAGATCAAAGCATCTGAGATGTCGATTGAGATTGCATTTGAATATTTGGAGATTATAGCTATCAGGGAAGCAAGTAAGAGGAAAGGAGTTCCACAGACGGTTAGTGCGAGACATAAAGCTGTTGGAGTAGAAGCGACGGCTATATTTAACCGTTTCGTCAGTGAAACGGTGGGACTGAGATGCCAACCTAGTAGCATGTTTAAATTCATGCAGTTTGGGAACTAGCGAAAGTATCTCGTCGGAGCAGTTACCGTTAAAGTATTTGTAGAAAAGGCAGAGGGAAGCAATTAAATTTTCTTGTTTCGTATTTCTCAAATATCGAACACCTGCTTGAAAATTTCTAAATGTCTGTCACAGCTTATGTTTGAATATACCAAATAGGCAGCTAAATATATTCCGCTGTTTTGGTTCTAACGGATTCAGATCGAGTCGTGTCTGAAAGATCCTGACATCAATGTTTGAATCACTGAAAGAACGCAAAACAATACAGTAATCATCCTGTATAATACAAAACTCAAGAGCCGCTCAAGTTAGAGAGTTACTATTAAAATGACTATGATGAATGAGGTGAGTAATATGAGTGAAGAAGAAGGTGGTAGAAAGTGATGATTATGAGAATAAGGAGGATAGATGACTATCAATCCTTGAGAGGCGCTCAAGGTAGAGAGTTACTATTAAAATGATTATGATAAATGAAATGTGTGATATGAGTGAAAGGGAAGATGGTAAAAAGTGAAGATTTAATTATATGGTGAATGGGTAGCGATCGACACTTAAATTGAAAAGGTTAAGATTGTAGTGTCCAGAAAAGTACCCAAACAGGTTACAGGGATAATGTGGGCGTTTTGATTCCCTAGAAGTAGTATATTCCGCAAGTTGTTAAGGGCTCAACTTGTGGAACTAAAGAATGAAACTCATGTGAAAATCTGCCATCAAAATAGAGACAGAGAAGCGATAGGCTTGCGAAGTTGCGTCTCTGGGAGAAAGGCTGCAGAATGGAGAATAAGTCCACCTCCACACAACAAGAAGGCTGGAAAGTGACTCATGAGCAGCGCTAACCCGGATATAGCTGCAATCTTTTCCACTAATTAACTCATTTGCACATATGTGAAATCGACGCTCCTTTTGTTCATGTCGGGTTTGTTACATTCCCTTACGCGCAAATACCCTAAGAAAAGGTATGAATCCCTCTCTTCTCTCGCAAGATATGAGCTGAACTGCGGGATTGCCTGGTCCTACAGCCTATGTAGGCAACCAGTTGACCATAAAAAGAAACGACATCCTACTGCGGGAAAACCTTCTGCCTAGTCAATTATGAACCGAAAGACACTTGATCACCCAAGCGTGTATCAACTATGGCACGTAACTGACTGACGCGTTAATACCCTTGGAGAAGGTATGAATACATCTGCTCTCCCTCCAGAATAACAAGACAGACTAGGTTCTATAGACTTGATTGGCAACCAGTCTATAGCAGAAAGAAACGGCAACCTACTGCTTCAAAATCTTCTGTCTCGTCAGTCATGAATCGAAAGTGACATGATCGCACATGCATGTATCACGTATGACACTTAACTGACTGATGAGTAAACACTCTTGGGGGAGGTATGAATTCATCTGTTCTTCCTCTAGAATAGCAGGACTGACTGGGTACTATAGCCTTGGTCGGCAACCAGTCTACGGCAGAAAGAAATGTCAACCTAATGCTTCAAAATCTTCTGCCTAGTCAGTCATGAATCGAAAGAGACATGATCGCACATGCGTGTATCACGTATGACACTTAACTGACTCACTAGTAAACACTCTTAGGGAAGGTATGAATCCATCTATTTTCCCTCTAGAATAGCAAAAGAGACTGGATCGTATAGCTTTGGTCGGTATCCAGTCTACGGTAGAAAGAAACGTCAACCTAGTGCTTCAAAATCTTCTGCCTAGTAAGTCATGAATAGAACGAGACACAATCGCCCAAGCGTGTAGTAAATACTCTTGTGGAAGGTATGAATCCATCTGTTTTCCCACTAGAAGAGCAGGAGAGACTGGATACTATAGCCTTGGTCGGCAACCAGTCTACGACTGAAAGAAACGGCAACCTAGTGTTTCAAAATCTTCTACCTAGTAAGTCATGAATAGAAAGAGACACAATCGCCCAAGCATGTAGTAACCATTCTTGGGGAAGTTATGAGTCCCTCTGTTCTCCCTCTATAATAGCTGGAGAGACTGGATCCTATAGCCTTGGTCGGTAACCAGCCTATAGCAGAAAGAAACGTCAATCTAGTGCTTCAAAATCTTCTGCCTAGTCAGTCATTAATCGAAAGGGACACAATCGCCTTACGTGTACCACGTATGGAACTTAACTGACTGACGAGTAAACACCCTTGGACAAGATATAAATCCATCTCTTCCCTTATCAGAAGAGCAGGACTGACAGGGTCATACAGCCTTGGTTGGAAACCAGTCTATGGCAGAAACAAATGGCAGCCTACTGCTTCAAAAGTCAGTCATGCATCGAAAAAGATATGATCTCTCAAGCGTGTATCACGTATGACAATCAACTGACTAAATTAGCACATGCAATTTCAAAAATCAGTTTCGTGACATCATTTCTGATGTAACGTTGTCATTTTTCTAAAACAGATATCAATACGATTAAGTGAATTTCTTACCCATTCTTCATCATGCGTTTCAAAAAATGGGGTAGAATAAAAGAATTGGACAGAATTCTTAATAATTTAAAAATGCCTTTTTAAGTAATTTTCTGTAATTTCAAAATTAAAAAGCATTGTCCCAGAATGCTAGAATCTTAAATTGGTGTTAGAAAATTTCCGGATGTGGTTGCAACAAGAAATATGAATATCTCGTGTGGATTTTTCTCCACAAAGAACTATCGTCCCTGCCTGGCTATTTGAAACTGAAATCTAATATCCTCACACACATGTGAACTACTAACATAAGGTGTTTCTTTTTTTTTTTTTCATATATGGAAGGTAATTTTGGATTATTAAATCTATGGATTAAACAACGCGTTGTTGGATTCAATGGATACGGGCCGGGCAATAACTGAGCAGGAATAAATAAAACCAAGACAAAATATCTCTAGACAGGATCAGCGGAACGAGAACAGTTATTCCCTGAAGACAGACTCCTGATGAAAGCCGAAGAGCACATCAACTGAAACGTCGAGCTAATAACAACAAATTGTGAGGTCAATAGTCCACTTGAAAATAATGCAAATAATTATAACTCCTACTCATCCCAGAACTTAAGACAGAAATTATGAAATCTTAAGATTGAATATTGAACATGTCGAATAATCAGTTGAAATGAATATATTTTTATTTGCAAGTATTTCGTGTTTCATTTTCCTTTTACACGCATCACGAAAAGTTTTATTGTAATGAGTTTTATTTTTAATTTTCGTACAGATATTTAAAAAAAAATCAGTCAATGTTCATACTTGCTATTTATCGAGTATAAAGCCAGAAAAGAACTCTAATGAAAAAGTTTGTGAAAGGCGTTAACAACGCCATTTGTTTCTTGTTGCTATTTTCAATTTCTGTTGCTGTTAAAAATGAAATAAACCGATTATTTGGCAAAGCACATCGAATAACATGAGCCGGTCATACAACAAATTAATAAATTTTCAGGGGAATATCGACTATAAATAAAACTCTGCTAACAATTAAAAAGAGACAGTTGATATTTTGAGGGCACTTAATGAAGAAGGAGGATTTGGAGAAATTAATACTCACGGGATATATTGAAGTCTTTAGAGGCAAATAGCATGTAACCTGCTTGGCAATGACGGATAGAACGAATTCAAGAAAATATAAAACATCTCTGAAAGGACAAGGTACGCAGAGAAGGGAAGTGAAGAACTCCTTATAAATTTTTTGTTAGATTAGCTGACTGACGTCCGCTAACGTCTTTTTTATGTACTTTTCAAGACGCGATCATGTCTCTACAGCTTTTTATCCTTTGTTCTTCTAAGCAATGTTTATTTCTTTTACCCCTCTCAGTCCACTTTTGAATATTGTCAGCTATGTTACTTGCTGCTCGCCTCTGTCCCTCTTTCTTTTGTGTGCCATATTCTCTAAGCCGTCTTTCCCTTGTATGTGCCCTAGACATTTTAACTGTTTTTTTCTGAACAGGTATACTTAGTATAGCATGTCTAAGCATACTAGATCATAAAATGGCGATTGAAATTTCTAGGATGCATGATAAGGAAAGAAGGCTAAGAGAAAATTTCTTTTAAAAGATTTCTACTAGTATGTTTCACTCAGGGTATTCGAAACATCTTTCTATAGAATCATATCTCAGTTGGTTCAGCTTCTTTTCATCAGCGAAGAAAGGTTCCAGCATTTACTGCCACTTAAGAGACTGTTATACAGTAGATAGAAAATCATCTTTGGCCCAAAGACAAATTGATGAAGCAACTAGTGGATAGTTAACTCACTGTGAATAACATACAAATCAAATTAGTACCCTCTAAGCTATACTAGATGTTCATTAGATAAAACCTGTCAGTCATCAATCAGAACATTTCCCATCAATAATATTAGTAATTCTCGGATTTCAATTTTAATATGAATAAATAATCTCCTGAAATTACTTTTAAGCTTTTTATAGTGTTTAGGTGAAAAAGTGGTAACCAATCCGTATACTTGTAAAATCAGCAATCAATAACCGGTAATCTATACTTCAAGAGAAACCCAGCATCTTTTTCGCAGTTCTTTACTTGACTTCATTGCTGCTTACTATATTTGTCACTGGCGACATTTATAGGAAACCCACTGTCTTTTCAATGTTTCCCGCGTTCAAGCCACACCGCCTGGCTTGTTCTTTCTTCTCTTTTGTTAGTATAACCCACCCACCGCCAACTTCGAACGCCACAACACTTGAATCATGTCACTGTATCATTCTGTCCCTTTTTCTTTTTAAAGCATCCTTCTTTTTCTTTTAGACTCTCCCTTTACATATAAATCATCTTGTTTTAATTTTCACTGGCCCACCCTCATTTCTATATTCATTGCACGAATTGAAAATTCAAATCTCGCATCCGTTCATTTTATATTCCCGCCCCCTTTAATAAAACAAATTAAAAATTCGCCCCCAAATTGACAAAAATGTTTTAAAAGAAGGTAAAAATCGACCACCCCTCATTTCTCTCTTTCTCTTTCACTTTCGATTCTCCACACCCCCCACCATTTTTGTTTTGTTTTGTCGATTACTTTCTCTTTTTCTCCCCTTTTCTTCTCCGTTGAATAATTAACCCTTTTCCCACCCGACCGACCTCTCCCCACCTCTCTCTCTTTCTCTCTCTCTCGCCAGCACTCTCCCATTGAGTGCGTGTTGCTTTGTCGTTTGACAGTATTTGAGCTTTTCAATGTTAATCTTAAATTATTCGTTACTTTTCGTTGTTCTCCTTCTTTTTCCCTGCCTCTCTCTCGATATATATATATATATATATATATATATATATATATATATATATATATATATATATATATATATATTTCAAGCTTTTTCTTTTCGTCCTTTCATTTCACAGGCTTCACACATTTTGTTTTTTATTTCATTTATTTCTTGTCTATTTCAGCGTTTCTTTCATCCGCACTCATGGCTGTTATTTTTCATTTTCTCTTTATTGCCTCAATTACTCAATTCACTTCATTCCTCCTCCTTTGGTGTTTCTTTCTTTTTAGAAATTCATTCTTTTTGCATTTAATTCCTGTTTGTCATTTCATTGTTCTATGAATTTTATTTTATTTTAATTTGATTTTAGTGTTTGTGCTTTCTTTCTCTCTTTCTCTTTTTCTGTCAGTTTGTCTTTCTTTCTTCCTTTTTCTATCTTTCTGTATTTCTCTCTCTTTTTCTTTCTGGATTTTTATTGTTCCTTGCCTTTTCACTTTTAAACATGTAATGTTCTTTCTTTCCTTCTTTCTTTCTTTCTTTCTTTCTTTCTCTCTTTCTTTCTTTCTTTCTTACTTTCTTTCTTTCTTTCTTTCTTTCTTGCTTGTTTGCTTTCTTTCTTCATTTCCTTCTTGCTTTTTTCTTTCCGTACTTTTGTTGATCCTGTAATTTTTTTCGCCTTATCTGCTGTATACATACAGTATTTTCTTTCTTTCTTTCTTTCTTTTTTTCTTTCTTTCTTTCTTTCTTTCTTTCTTGTTTGCTTTTTTTCTCTATTTCTTTCTTTCTTTTTTTTTCCGTACTTGTATTGATTCTGTAATTTTTCACCTTTTCTTCTCTATACATACAGTATTTTCTTTCTTTCTTTCTTTCTTTCTTTCTTTCTTTCTTTCTTTCTTTCTTTCAAGATGGCTATTTTTTCGTTCCCTTTTTGCACTTTTCTTTTCTCTTTCTTTTTTTTTATTATCTCATCTTCCCATTCTTAACAATTTTATATCTCTCTCCCTCCATATATATTGATAACCCTTTTCATATTCACATCATAATAATTTTTCTTTACTCTTCTGCAACATCTTAATATTCAAAATTCATATTTTTTAATTTAAAAAAAAAAAAAAAATGTTTAATATTTTTTTTTTCATAGATGATTATATCGGGTCTAGAGCGTAACCCAACACGCATGTTTGGCGGCAGCAGTGGGGTGAGTTACTGGGTGGGAACCAGGCGCGTTGATGACGTCATCATAAATTATTACCAACGATAAATAGACGGAATACAGAAAAATGGTTTAAGTGTATTCCTCGCCACGTTTATCTTTAGCGGAAACCAGAAATGTTAAAAACGATTTTAAAAATGACGTGGAAATCTACGTGCGTAAGTGTGAGCGTGTGTGTGGTGTGTGTGCGTGTGTGTAAGTTTCTGTGTGTGCCCACGTGTGTGTATACTTGTTTGGTTTAGCGTAAACCTGAACACATAAATTAACGACAAAGACAGATAATAAAAAAAGAGAATGTGAACCATTGTTAAAATCAAGAAGATGACAACGAAGGGGGGAAAAAAACCCGGCCATTTTGAGTGAGTTTACGAAGAAGTTGGGATAGGTAACATGTAACAAAGAAATTAAACATTGTCGGTTTCTCTATCTGGTTAGCTAACGAGCTCAATAGATAAACACCTAGCTATCTAATAATCATATCATTCCACATCTATCTATCTATCTATCTATCTATCTATCTATCTATCTATCTATCTATCTATCTATCTATCTATCTATCTATCTCATCCTGTTCATTATCTATCTATCTATCTATCTATCTATCTATCTATCTATCTATCTATCTATCTATCTATCTATCTATCTCATTCTGTCCATATCTATCTATCTATCTATCTATCTATCTATCTATCTATCTATCTATCTTATCCTTCATATCTATCTATCTATCTATCTATCTATCTATCTATCTATCTATCTATCTCATCCTGTTCATTATCTATCTATCTATCTATCTATCTATCTATCTCATTCTGTCCATATCTATCTATCTATCTATCTATCTATCTATCTATCTATCTATCTATCTATCTATCTTATTCTTCATATCTATCTATCTATCTATCTATCTATCTATCTATCTTATTCTTCATATCTATCTATCTATCTATCTATATATCTATCTATCTATCTTATTCTTCATATCTATCTATCTATCTATCTATCTA
>OZ010608.1:15280980-15290980 GCA_963932145.1 Acanthosepion lycidas | reverse complement strand
TTAAACACTTAAACGAATCCTACTCTTAACCAAATAATTAAAGCCTGATTAAACACTTAAACGGATCCTACTCTTAACCAAATAATTAAAGCCTGATTAAATACTTAAACGGATCCTACTCTTAACCAAATAATTAAAGCCTGATTAAACACTTAAACGGATTCTACTCTTAACCAAATAATTAAAGTCCGCTTAAACCCATAAACGGATCCAACTCTTAACCAAATCGTTAAAGTCTGCTTAAACACAAAGGAATCCTCCACTCAACCTAATCATTAAATCCTTCTTAAACATTTAAACACCTTCTATCCTTAAACAAATCCTTAAAGTCTGCTTAAATACTTAAACGGATCCTACTCTTAACGAAATCAATGTTGTAGCAACATAAGTGAAGGTGTGGTCGATGTAGCCACCTAATATAAAAATTGAAATTTTTGGCTAGTTTCCATAATATTCGTGACCTTACTCGTTTCAGATTTGGAAAGAGACTCATTGGCACATTGGGGTTAGAAATGGTGGGGGGGATAATAGAAAGTAAATACGGAAAGACTGAATCAAGGTTAAAGGATACATTCACAGAAAGAATATTGATGTTTTATAGTATGCTGGAAAGTGTAAGATGAACAGGATTTTCACTCACAACTTCTTCAATTGTCCACTCGTAAACGATATGGAACAGCGATCTGTTGGAAATAGTTATTGCACATTAGCAATCTGCTTCGGACTTCGGCTCTTTTCGAGATTTAGAAGAGGGTCCTTTTTATAATATCGCTACTGTGTTAAATCTTTCCCCGACTTTTACAGAGTTATTGGACTTATCTGTTTTGCGTACGAAAACATATATTTGGTTGGTACAAAATTATTTCTTTTAAATAAAGAAGAACGGATACGCATTGCTAGTTGATTAGGGATTCCATTAAACAAGTTTTACTCTCAGTATATGAAAGAATAAAAATTGCAACAACGATTAAAGTCAAATAAAAGTCAATTATAAATGAGTTACAAGTTCATTACATTTGCTCACAAAGCCTCAAACAGAAACAAAAAATAATCTCACTGAAAAATCAAGAAAACTATAAAGGAAGATTTTGAAATCCTTACACCTTTTGTTATTCGAAATCACTATCTTTGTCATTTGAACATCTTTTAAGTTAAGAATCGTATAGAATTTTACCAACAAGCGAATAGATGGAGCAAATTAGGGCAAAATAGATGAAGGAATAGTCAGTATAATATTGAAGAAGTAAAACTGAATTAACCCATGTGAGAAAGGTGCGACATGCCGACAGGGGATTATGTAAATCATCAAATCTAGACTTCATCCACCTCTAGAAAATCTAATTTAAAACAAGTGAAATAAAACCTTGATAGCCTCATCAAGACACAACTTATTACAGTAAACAAAACCAAAATTGGATGCATCAAGCTTCACTAAATAGTGGATGTATATTACCCAAGTGTCTACATAGAAACATAAACCCAGATAAACCAAACCCATCACCACAGCCCATAATTTGGCACACACCCTAATCTCTTATATCCCTCACGCAAAATTTAACGAAACTTTGTCTATCGTATAAAGCGATGAAATTTAGTGTTAAACCTACTGACGAATTTCACTCGAATACTTCACTCACAAAAAAGTGAAATGGCACATTTGCCTTGTTAGAATTTCTTAACTATTTTCTTGTAAAAGGTAATTTATATATATATATATATATATATATATATATATATATATATATATATATATATATATATATATATTCATACACGTTTCATTAAATAATATAGGCAAGTGTTGTCTATTTATTTTATGTAAATTTTTATCGTAACTTCTGATAAGTTTAATAACATTATCGTTGAAAGAGGAAAGAAATTCCGAGTAGTGATCCATATTTTTTTAATATAATCTAAGCTTTCGGCTTACTTAAGCCATTATCAAAGCTGTCAATTACAACATATTAAACAATATACGGACACGACAGTGATGATAGTCTGTCAATGTTTACATAGAAGATTTCTAAGCAACGATAAACACGCGCATATAAGACGCTAGAAGCGAAAATCTAGAATGTGTATGAATGAAAAGATGCTGCTTAAATACACACAATATATATATATATATATATATATATATATATATATATATATATATATATATATATATATATATATGAAAAAAAGAAAGAAAAGTAAGATATGTAATCCGGTGTTGTTATTGATATTTTTATTTTTGCAAAACAGTGCTCAATGTAAATTTACGGAGCATATCTATCTATCTATCTATCTATATATATATATATATATATATATATATATATATATATATATATAAATTAATATTATAAATTAACTGATTTAACCCATTTTCAAACGTAACTCATAATAGTAATACAATAATAGTTAATAAAAATGAACACGCTACCGCCCCTGTCTAAATTATTAAAGTATGTGTTTTTAAAACTCAGTAAATTTTAAAATCATTTATTACAAAATTTGCTTGAAGAGGAAACGGAACTAATGCTTTTAATTGAATTTAATTGAATATGAAGTTTTTGTTTTCTGTTTTTGGAACATGGTAATTCCCGTGTAGCGATGAAACCATATTTTTAAATCAGTTAATATATATATATATATATATATATATATATATATATATAGCACCCACATCACACAAACAATTCAATTATTCCAATACTTATACTTCTCCCATGTCACAAATATATTTTATTGTTATTATGGTAACATTAACGAACTAATTGACTTTGTAGCCATGAGGCCACCACTTGGTCTTACTTGAATTTTTACATGGCAGAAACAATTTTAATATGTCTGTAATATATTTTCGTAGTATAGGAAGGCATTCATATTAACAAAAACACGAGACAAAATTTTAAATAATACTTTAAGACACTTTTATGGAAAACTATTCTTGTTTTGGCCTCTTAGGGGCCAGAAAGAAAGACACGGAAGAAGAAGGTAGGTTGAACAAGTGTATTGAAATAACAGAACATATATACAAAATAATAATTTTATTAATCAGCAGATAGAAGTGTCTGTCCGAACTATTACACTGTGTCCCGACTGTCTGCCCCGCTTCGGGCGTTTCGCGGGTTAGTGTTTATGAAGGAGAAAGAGTTCATACTAATGTAGATAAGTCACCATAACAGTTCTACATTTAGGAGCTTAATGTTAACAACCAAAACCATTTCCCTGATCTTTTAGAAGACTTTATTAGTCACAATTTGACAATTTCCCTGTATAAAAAGGATATACAAGAATTCTTGTCTACTCAGTTACAAAAATGAATGTTCTTACAGATATGATATTATCGTTGTAATGAAAATGATAGACAAATTCATTCTTCTTTGGCCGCATTTGTTTGTAAAGGACTGAACAACATGAAGAAACACTTACTAACATTAAATTCTCCAACATTGTTGTCGACCACAAAATAAATTTATCTTTAAAGAATTTTTGCAAAATATTAAATAGCCGCAACTGATACATAAAAAAAAACATAATTAACTTAATTGGTTGTAAAAAGATCTACCATAAGCCTAAATAAGGGGAAAATACAATAAGATATTAAAAATATTAGGTGGAACCGAGTGTAATGACACAAGTCTCGTATTTACCTTTCAACATACGCGACAGTTAAGATTAAATCTATAGTACACGGCAGTAGATGACGTACTTGGCGGATGAAAGAGTCATTTACTTCATACCAATAAAGGAAAGACTGAAAGTGTATTCACATTAATTAAGGAATTTCAAGCAAAGGAGTAAGGCTTTGGAGACATCTAATACAATCTGTAGAGTTTATCGTCAAGAAGTCATAATTAACCGGGAAGGATTAAATTACCTTAGAAAATTTTGTTCTAGAAAAGCGTCACTGGAAGACAAAGCCAAACCAAGAAGACCATTGGACTTTTCTGATGAAACTCTAATGTCATTAGTGGAAAGAAAATGACGGCAAAACACTCAGGAATTAGAAAAGAAGTTAAACAGATCACAGTCTCTCTTAAACCAACATTAGAATAATGAGATATTCAGAAAACTGAACGAAAATGACAAAGCGTATGATTTATCTCCCGAATTTCTCAGTAATTTTCCTTTAACTCAAATTTCCATGTTTTGGTTCACCACTGCTATGGCCAGGTATTGAACTCACAACTCAGTGGATAAAGACGTTGGTCAGATCCAGTAACTAGACTCAAAGAGTTGTGAGTTCAGTACTAGGCCACAGCAATGGTGAACGAAAACTTAGAGATTTGAGTTAAAGGGAAATAACTGAGGCATTTGTAAGAGGCATGGCACGTGGAACTAGAACAATCTACTCGGTGTACGAAATAAAGGGGTTGATTCGAAAGTGGATTGACAATGATTCATCTCTCCAAACGACACCGAAATGCTGCACTTCAGGTCAGAAAGGTAATATTGTGCGCGTGTTGAGTTCGTAGTTTAGAGTTCTTAAAATTCAATAAAAAAAATTAAATTCACATTTATACGTTTATCAGCTGCAACGTGTCCTTAAAATCTTTTGGTGGAACTTCACTTGCAACTGAAAAAAAAAATTGATAGAGTAAGGTCTCGTTCAAGAGTAATAACATGAGGCAAAAACAAAATTGAAACTATGTTGGTCTCTTCTACCCGACCCATGATATTTACCTGACCCCCTGCATCAACTGATTATTCCCTTTTTCGATTGCTGCGAAATATTCTGATGGGGACAGATTATATAATGAAAATCCTATTCATGTGTTTATTGAAAACATTATTACATCAAAACTTGTGTAAGTTTACTTAATATGTTGGTTCCAATCTGTTTCAGAATGATTGCAAAACACTTGACCCACCTAAATTTATAGGCAAAAGCACAAATGCATGTTGGGATGCATAAAATAGGCCGGTTCTCGGTTTCATCTGACTCAGTTCCGGTCTGTCTTGTCTTGAAGTCAGAAGGTTATGTTCGCTTGTCCGAATATGCTTTTGTGTGTCAACACTAATTCTTCTAAAACTTTTTGCCATATTACTGTTGTTTTGCCTTATTACTGTTAATTTGCCTTGCATAAATTGTTTGCTTGCTTTATATTATTTTTGCCCTGTTCTTTTCTTTTTCCTGTCATTGTTTATTTCAAACATTATCACTTCTGTTTGTAGGACACTTCTGCCATATATATTTCATCATGGTCACTCCCTCGATGCAATAAGTCTCGAAGTACTATCTGAGAATTGGTAGTAAGTCAGAGTAAATAATTATGAATATGTAATTGAATAAAATGTAAACAGAAAATATTAATGACCCAATCTAATATAATTCACCGGTCCATACCACTAAACTATTGTAATAAATATATTAGATCCCTCTTTTAACAGTTATGTTTAAAGCATCTAACCTAATCATTGTCAACAACAAGAAGGCGAAAAATTCACTCTTATGCAAAAACAATTCGTTTTTAAGAATGCTTCTGTTATTTGGAAGTGTATATCGCAACCATAACTAATCAAAAGGCAACAAGGTTTGCGCTGCTCACACAACCGGAACCCTTTCTTATAGATTTACTTGCCACTTACTGAAATGTCTTGCAATTTGTACACACATCAGTAATCATATCATAAACAAACAAAATTATTATGTCTCCATTCCACTGAATGAAGATAACACAATTATAAAATATAATGTCGCTTGGAGTCGACGTAGTCTTACTGAATTCTATAACAAGGATATAAGGCTCCCTTCCGGCTAGCTCACTCCTGACGATTCTCAGCGTCAGTATAAAATTTAACGAGTCTAAGTCATCTTCTGGAGAGGTGTGTTCATCTCGACAACTACTTCACTTTAAAGATAAGCACTTTCTTTAGTCAATGTCCTTTCCGACATGGGTCCACTTCCAACGTTTCAGTCGGATTACGTTTTCGCTTACCCTGGCATTGTATTGTAATATTGTTTTAAGAATAGTTACTTCAAAGGCATCGCAAAGTATTTCCATCGGGGAATTAAATTGTACTGATTGCTTATTCTGTGCATATCTAGACCTCAATTGATTTATATATATTCTATGTCGAAATCGTCTACCCTCGACAATGTACAACATACAAACAAGGGGTCAAATAATTTTTTCCTTCCTGCCAATGTTCCTTTCCGACCTTCAAGCTTTTAAGGAAGATTTTATCGTCGATCTTAAATGATCTGCTATTTTCAAATTGTTGACTTTTATCCTTTACATTTTTTGTTTCCAAATCCATTTTTGTAATAACAGAATTACTACTCTTTCCGCGTACAAAAGTATACCTTCTCCACCCCCGCCAAAAATGTTGTATAATTGTTAGTAGGTCTAATTTTAGTTTTACTTCATCTTGACTTAACGTCATTCATTGTTTTTTTTTAAATAATCGTATCCTTTTTAAAATGAATTTTGATATCGAATATCGTAACCGGCAATTTTTCAATGGTGTTGTTCACCAGGCTTTTAATATCGATTTCGGATTCCAGCGAAGCAATTACAGTATCTTTAAAATTTTCTTTACATTTCGATATCAATATGGAGAAGCTATCAAATTCCATCTTGAAATCATAGTTGAAAAAACGTAGATGAACGCTGTAGTCTGTTTGCATTATGTGTGCGGTCCCTTTCTTAGAACAAAATATACTTAATAATGGACGAGGATCTGTTTGCCGTAGGAATATTCTTCCCAATATCATCCCGTGAAATTTCTTTACAGCAGAAATTATATCAAGCGCTTCCTTTTCAATTTGACTTTAGGATTTTTCCGTATTTTTCAAACATCTTGATGCGTGGGTGACTGCTTTCACTGCACCGTCTTCTAATTTATGGGTTATTACCGCATGTATGCCGTATTCGCTAGTGCCCGACACTAATATTATTTGTCGTTACGGGTTGTAATATGCCAGCGATAACTCTAAAGTTAACAGTTTTTTAAGACCTTCAAAAGCTTTTTGACATTCCGCCGATCAATTCAATTTCGTGCACTTCTTAAGTAAATTATTCAGAGATGCTTGAAATTTGTACATATCTCACACCTAAATATTATAATAATTTGCTAATCCGAGAAAACATTGTAGGGTCACCAGATTTGTCAGGGGGAGGTATGTCTTTAATGGCACTTGCTCTGGCGCTATCGGGTCTTCTTGCTTTTTCATGAATTATCTGAAATAAATTAATCGTATCCATAAAGAACTGGCTTTTCTGTACACTGAGTTTGAAACGGTAATCCTGCAGTCTCTGAAATGCTTGCTGAATTAATTTTACCTGCTGTATTTTCGCAGCATTCTTAATAAGTATATCAGCTATGTAAGCGACGGTACCGTCTAGCCTAGCCAACATCGTATCCATTATTTGCTGGAAAATACTTGGGGCCACTTTTACCCCGAAGGGGGTAATGTTCTAAAATTGGAGAGGTCCTTTATGTGTATTAAAAGTCAAATACTTTTGGCATTTCACATACTCTTCGATTTGAAGATATGCCTCAGACAGGTCAATGTTTTAAAAAAGAAATCACTATTTTTTAAATTGAGAAATCCTCTGGAGTTGATAAGCTATATACATTTGGTAGGCGGCAGACATTTAACCCAGTCGAAAATTCCGCACATAAACGAATATTATTATTATTATTTCTTTCTAATATAAACCACTGGCGTGACCCGTTTTAAATAATTTATTTTTTTAATAACTCTATGTTTTTCTAATCTATCAAGTTCGCTGTCAATAAACTTCAACGCAGAAAAGGGTATTCTTTCTTTTAGGGTTTAAACCTGGTATTACATTTTCTTTTAATTTGTAAAATGCCTTTCATTTTGAACATTTCCAACTTCTTTGAGAAAATATTAGTGAATTTATTTTTTTTTATTTTACTCAGGGTTTCTGTAGCTGTAATCTTTTTCTCTATCGTACAATTAATTTTTCCACAGAATGAATTAATCTGCCAATTCCCTAGTTCAAATTAATCTAGACATCTAATAAATCCGTGTTGCATTTTTTTAATAAGTAAACATTTATTTTGTTAGTTTTACCTGCAAGAGCGATGTTACAACTAATTTTCCCAAGATGAATTTCTTGTCCGATATTCATTTTCCACCTTTGTCTTTATTTTCAAGTTAGGTTAGCTAATTCTGTTCCAGGTTTGTTCATCAATATTTGTGATATCATTACCAGTGTACAGTTGAATATTTGTGATACCATTACCAGTGTACAGTTGAATATTTGTGATATCATTACCAGTGTACAGTTGAAATCAGCCGTAGTTTTATTCACTTTTATTGCTGTGAATTTTCCATTATTTGAACTTTCCAGCTTTTTTAGCTTGTAGCACTAATTTTGTTTTTCTACTTATATTTTGCAACATGTATTTATAAACAGAAGTAAAAAAAAATGTTAGGTTTACTTCTGATTATAAATACATATTGCAAAATAAAATCCTTACATCAAAGGACAAAACGCGTTGGTAAAGAATAGTTTTCTATTTGTGTTTACACAACCACCCCCTATATATATATATATATATATATATATATATATATATATATATATATATATATATATATATATATGAATAAAAACAGACCACTTTAAGGTTTCATGTAATACATTATTTCACCACAGCCCTTTTAAAAGACTGCGGATCACCAGACTTTACTGTGGTGAAATAATTTATTACATGGAACCTTAAAGTGGTCTGTTTTTATTCGAATTCATTTGCTCTGAATTTACATTGAGCTCTCTGGATATCATCCTCCTTGGGTCTACTCATACGGATTGCCTAGTTTTGCATAAACTATATATATATATATATATATATATAAGATTCACAAATTCATATAGATATCCCATTTCTAGAAAAACAAAAGATGATGTGAGATTTGCGGAAGCTTCTGGAGCTGTTAGGAACTCGGCCGATTTCCTATAAACTTTTGTGCTCATTTGTATTATTTCTCACACGCTTCAACTGAAATCTTGACCCTCTAACCTTGAAAAGCAGACTTTATGCATTTCAGACATTTATACTGCATCTGGCAGTAAAAAATCTATTTGCTTATAGCAACCTTGAACGATTCTTTCTAAATGTTTAACAAAGTATTAACAATAAAAAAAAATCGGTTAGAAACAGAATGCTAAATTGTTATGTAATAGTAATCACCCTCCATGACCGTTAATGCTTGGCAATCTCCTCACAGATGATGAAGAGACTTGAGGGAAATAAATATGGTTCTACAGAAGGGTGGTTATGATACCATAGATGGAGACTGTGAATAACGAGGAAGTTTTAAGGGAAATTAAAACAAAAAAAGACACTCATGCATAGGATGAGAAAGATATAGTTGAAATTTCTGCGACGCATAATGAGAAAAGAATGCCTAGAGAATTCAGCACTCATGGGACATATTGAGAAAATCATTGAGTAAATCTCTGCCTAACGAGACTGTGTAAATGGATGACAGACACTAAGGAGAATATTAATGTTAAAACACTATTTACGTTATTCGGACTATTGTCCTCATCTTTGTCGCTTTATTTATCACAACGTTTCGGCCGTTGTACGCTCCGGCCTTCTTCAGGTGGTTGGAATGTCGAAAAGAACCCTTTATTTCGCTCACCGGGCAGAATGTTCTAGTTCCACGTGCCGTGTTTAATGGATGTCAGTTATCAGTTATCTCCTGTTAATTTCCCTCTGAAAGTTCTCCACTGCCTTAACCGGGTATTGAACTCACACTCTTTGGGTCCTGTCACTGGATCTAACCAACGCATTTATCCACTGTGCCATGTGTCCTTGTAAAAATTTCTCGGTATTATAAACCCAATGTATTCAGCAATCATTTTTTACTAGTGCTCATATTGCAATTTTTGCTGTTATCATTTCAATTTTTTACCAGAGCTCATATTGTAAATTTTGTTGTTATTATTGCTTTTCTCTGGCACTCCTTAATACTGGTTCCTATATTGTATTCATTTCTATGCTTGGTCGGCTCAGGAGATTT
>OZ010608.1:15263480-15275980 GCA_963932145.1 Acanthosepion lycidas | reverse complement strand
AAATGTTGGAGAATTTTTCCGATTATTTTCATCCGAAATTAAAGCAAACATACGAAGTTTAGAAAGGCTCATGATCAAACATAATAGACATTCATTGTCTGTTATATTTAACAATAGATGTTTGCATAATGATCTGTTATCCCAATACGCACGCACACACACACACATAAATATATATATATATATATATATGTGTTTGTGTGAGTGTATATATATATATATATATATATATATATATATATATATATATATATATATATATGCATACATACTTCCATAGAAATAGATACTGAAAAGTTCGCAGATTGAACTAAACTGTCAAGAAATGACAAAAGAATTATTATAATTAAGTAATTCATCGAGTCTAGAAGAAACCTCAACAGAATGCAGAAAGCACTGGACGGCCGTTTCGTCCTATATTTGGGACTCATCAGCGGTGTTGAAATTGAAACAGGGACAGTTACGTTATCAGGCAAACGTCATACCAACTGTCCCAGAGGGCCTCGGTGACGAAGAGGTAGCGAATTAGACTCGATATAGCACCGTTCGATCACATATTCCGTGGTGGATCTCATCCGAGTTTCTCATTTACCCATAGGTCTGCGCCCCCACTAACCACGACTACTAATTATTCTTGGTATACTTTCTTGAAAGAATCATCTTGGTACGCCAATCAGTTTTCCAAAAATCAGTGAAGGAATCAAAGCTTTTCCAAGTGCATCTTACTCTTTCCAAAACTCAGTGATGGAATCACAGCTCTTCCAAGTGCATCGTACTATTTTCAAAAATCACTGAAGGAATCACAGCTCTTACAAGTGGATCCTACTCCAGTGGTCATCATCTTGCAACAACAAATGGACATAGTCAACCTGGGAAAGCGTGTAAGTGTGTTTTGCATGGGTGTGTGAGCGAGAAAGTAAAAAAAATGAATTAAAGAATACAAAAACGGACTTTAGAAATAGATGAAAAAAAATCTTTGACGATATATACCAGATTGTAAATTGCTCGGTTTGCTGTTAAGAATGTTGGTTCACTGTGTGATGTTTAGACTATATTTATTCCACAGTCTACCGTATCGTCATTGCATTGAGTATAGTTGCCACATTCTTTTGGTGCTTTTGATATGTGTCTAGAAATCCTTGACAAAATCCAGAGAAGCATCTGCAATGTTATCGGTATTGAAATGGCATTTTCGAATCAATCATTTCCCACTGCAGTAATGTAGCTTCCCCGTGTCTTTTCTATACATATTTTCATGGTAACTGCCATGAAAATTTGGTTCGTCGACTTTTTGAACAGAAGCGCCGTGCTCGATTGTCAGCTAGGTCTCGTCATTTTACAGTTGAAATTGTTTGTTCTCTCTCACCACTCGTATGTGGAACACTTTTTCTGGTTTCTTGCTTCTTTATCTTCAGATATTGAAATACAATGCCGATTCTATTTTTTTGGTAATTGACCTTTCTAATTAATATTTTTTTTCACTTTCTTTCATTTGCAGTGGCGTCTTAGCGGCTTTATTACCTTGCTTAGGGTGAAATGATTTAAAAAAGACAGTTTAATAAGCATTAAGAAGTAAGTAGCGACAAAGATCATAAGCGGAGGATTTGACCAAATATATTCTGATTTCTCCTCCCCTAAACACGATATTAAAATACCAGCAAATATCAAATAGTCAATATGAATGAAGCCGGAACCAAAAGAGATTCATATCCTAATAAAGAACATTATCGTAGTGTTTGAATGCCGGCCAAATCTCTATAAGTTCTGTTGATTATCCATGCGTTTGAGGTGTTTTTTGTTTTGTTTTTTTAAATACCTCTGATCAACTGCTGCATCACGAGCCGGCGTTGTTTGACTTGCGCGCATTTTAACAATGCGAATGCATGTTAAAGATGTAATTCTGATGGATATATAGTAAAATCTTTGCATATGTTTCCTTAATTTTGCATGTAATTGACGCGAAACCAGAAAAAAATGAAACAGTGATCACAGAAAGTACAAAACACGCACAGGCATCCAACACATACTGACATACAGTCAAAAACTATTTGGAATAAAACAAAGACTAATAAACGAAGAACTGATAAAGCCCGAAAGGGAGGCACGCTAGATAGATGGATAGCGGCTCGGATTGAGGAATCGGAGAACCGAGTTCGAATTCCAGTCGAATCCATTACATTCACTTACGTGCTAATAACCTTGGGAAAAGTATGAACCCTCTTCCTCTCCACCGAGCTATGGGTAAATCGTAGGATAGACCGGGTTCTATAGCCTTGGATGGCAACTGAAATGACAACCTACTGCAGGAAAAAAATCTGCCTCGAAAGATGATTGCGTAAGCGTGAACAACGCATGGCACGAAACTGACTATGTTGAGTAGGCACAAAGGAGTAATAGATAGCGGTTTGGATTGAGGAACCGGAGAGCTGAGTTCGAATTCCAGTCGAATCCACTGCATTCACCTACGTGTTAATACCCTTGGGAAATGTATGAACCCTCTTCTTCTCCCCTTAGCTATGGGTATATAGCCTTGGATGGCAACTGGTCTACCGGAGAAATAAATGGCAACCTACTGGGGAAAAAATCTGCCTCGTCAGTCATGTATCGAAAAATACATGATCGCACATAACTGACTGAGTCAAATACTAATAAAACCAAATATTAATAAATGCAATAGTTGTCTGAAAATGTGATTTTTTTCAAAAAAATATTTTATTTTTTTTTTGATTTGTAATTATAATTTAATTTTTTATCATCATCATTTCCTTCAACAGCAAGTTAGTGCTTGAAACATTCTACTATCGTTACTATGTCATCAAGACTACGCAGAACCCACCAATCGGTGTATAAGAGGGTGATTTTATGAATGGAGGGTGATTTTATGAATGGAGTTTTTAAAGTGCGTTTTATATAACAGTAATTTTCTTTAATGATAGCTCAGTTGAATAAAGAATAGCGACTTGAAATCTTTGAGTCGAGTTCGAATTCCAATCGAGTTCATTGCATTCACTTACGTGCAGATACATTTGGGAAAGGTATGAATGTATCACTTTTCCCCCTCTCCCGCTATGGGTAAATAATATGACACATTGGGCTCTATAGTTTTTGTTAGCAACTTGACTAAGATAAACTGAATAGATGGGCTCGATCAGGCGGTTTTGCCCAAAAGACACACTCTTGTTGTTTTGATACGGTTTTTTCCTCCGAACATAAGGGATCATGTCACCGTGGAATATTTGTAAAGTGCGTTTTATATAAGGACATTTCTTTTGCATGAGAAAACATGTCGAAGAATTTTCGGAAAGATTTTATGAAAACAGGACATCACAAAAACAATCGAGAGAAAATAGTCACTTCCCCTAATAGCGTTGGTAGTTGGAGTCGAAGTCGGAGTTTCATTTATTATGGATTTGCATTAATTAAATACAATAATTAGCAAATATTTTTAATGCTCAGGCAAACTAATTAAGACCTATTTAGCATGGGAGTGTAATCGATGGATCAATATCAGAAGGCTAGAAATCACTGTTGATTTTGATTTGTAATCAATAGTGTATTAATTTGGTTATTCATTCGCATCGTCGAAATTGATAATGACACACACATACATATACACAAACATATATATATAGTTGTATATTTAGGCAGAAATCCTTCGTTTATGTATGTTTCATTAAAAACAACAGACAAGGTACTACGTTTAAGCATTTTTATTTAATTTTTCTTGTTTTTGAACAAGAGCTTTCTTTTCTGGACAAAGAGTGCGTAAAAACTGTTCAAATGTTTTATAGTTCCGAGCGCTTTTCGCTATACCTTTGGCCATTATCAAGGATGATTCGATTTTTTTGCTTGAGTGTGTGCATTATGTGTATTTTTTAGTGTATCATAGAGATGTTTTTAATTTTCGAATACGGTTAGCACATTGTGGCCTAGATTTAGCTTTTTCTTTTCATTGTCAAAAAAGGAAAGCTCTTGTTCGAAAACAGAAAAAAAATTAAATAAAAAACTTAACCGTAGTAACCGGTCTGTCGTTTTTAATGAAACATGCATACATACATACATATATATATATATATATATATATATATATATATATATATATATATATATATATATATATATATATATATATATATATCAAGAAAGAACAGTAAGATATATAATCCGGTGTTCTTATTGATATCTTTTATTTTTATTTTTACATAACAGTGTTCAATGTAAATTTACAGAGCATAAATATTATAAATTAACTGATTTGAAATATGTTTTTCGCTACACAGTAATAACCATGTTTTAAACATGGTTATTACTGTGTATCGAAAAAAAAACATATTTTAAATCAGTTAATTTATAATATATCTATCTATCTATCTATCTATCTATATATATATATATATATATATATATATATATATATATATATATACATACATATATATATATATATATTCTTTATTTTATGATATTACGTCGAAACCATATCAACATCGCTACACAATTGCAGTCGTGTTTCGATGCGTATCAACGCATTTCATCAGGCGCCTGATGAGAAGCGCGTGTGTATATGTATGTGCATGTGTGTGTGCGACTCTTTACATACGTATATTATGTGAAAATCTAACAAAACAATCCATATGCCATCAGTTTTTTGTTTCTTTCCAAGACACGCCATTTCTTATTATTTCTTATTAATACAATTTTCTAAGTGGAATTACGTCATTGTAATTATCAGGGTTCATAGAAATAAAGAAAATACCTTTTGACGAGACTTAAACTCAAATCCACGAAATCAGAAGCAAGAAAGATATTATTCAGCAACGGAACTAAACGACCAGGCAGGGTAACCATTATATTGCAAGCACTTTTCAGCAAATCTCACTAACATTGATTAATACCTTGATTATTATTATTATTATCATCCATATAACCAGTGGATGTAACGACGAAGCAAGTCTTTGTGTCGTTTCGAATCTTTTATAGTTTTTGCATTAGTGGGAATATGTAAGACAAAGAGCAAAAGAAAGGCGTTTCGTTGGACTAAATTTGTTATGTTGGTGCGACTGCACATGCACACGAACGAGAAATGATGGGAATTTTTAATATTAATTTTGTTTTGAAGGGTGGGGGTTATATAATCTCGCTGACTACATTTAGATTCTTTTTCTTTTTGTTTCCATAGCATTTTCGTTATTAGATATACCACACTGTGAAAATGCAAATTTAATGTAGATCACGTTGCGATTAAGGTACACTCTAGACATTTACGTCGTAGTGAATGGTTTTCTCCTTTGATCAGAGTAGCATTTTTTAGATCAAAATTGTGACTAGTCTCGTTACGGTGGACAACTAGAAGATTTAATGTATTGTTTTGTAAAATGTCCCTTTTGCGTTCATATAATCCTTAGGAATATAGATTCCTTGAGTTTTCTCCAATGCATTTTTTGTGACAATACTGGTAGTTCCTCTTACAAGTTCTAACTTATTATTTTGTTTAGTATTGACTAAGTATTTTATTCTTTTGGATGAAGTAGTAACAAATTTTATGTTGAGTTTAGATAAGTTTATTTCAATTGTTGTTGTAATATAGATGGTAGGGTAGCAATATATATATATATATATATATATATATATATATATATATATATATAAATAATATTACTTATTTGTAATATTAATTATACTGCACCATTTAACAGATTTAAAAGGACTGATCTGCAGTGGAAAATTTCGGGAAAACTACTGGGACATTGTTCTAGTGATTGATCCATGCCATGCTATCTGATAAAACATTTAAACAAGAAATTCGTGGAATTGCCATATTAGTATAGTCAAAAAAATGTTCTCATTTAAAATTTTCAAAATAAAACTGTAGCTTTACGACAATGCAAGCTACAATATTTTGTAACTGTTAACAATAATATACTTTAAAACAAAGACATCTTTCGACCTGTATTACATTTATTTTCTTCTCGGAAATTATCTGAATTTAGCTAAATAGGAAAAATAATATCCATACATGATTATGATAACAAGAATTATCGAAAGTATTAACATTCTATGGAATATATGGAACATCTAATCAATTTTACATTTTTTAAAAAACAAGCATCGAGTCATTCAACAAGTGGTTAGTAGATCAATGCTATATTTAATCTGTTAGCGAAGTGAATTCGCCATTAATTACATTAAATTTAGTGATTTATTCTTTGTATGAAGACTTCTTTGTAATATTAATGATATGACACCATTTAAATAATATATATATATATATATATATATATAGGTATAAGCAGTTTTAATCATTTCATCTCAAGTAAGACGATAATTCAAACCCGGCACTCCGATTCCTCACATCGATCCGTTATCCACTACTCCACCGTGCCTCCTCTCAAATATATATATATATATATATATATATATATATATATATATATATATATATATATATATATATATATATATATATCCTCTTCTTCACCCTACAGCTATGGGTAAATAGTAGAACAGATTGAGTTCTATAGCCTTGGATGGCAACTGGTCTAAGAGAAGGGCAACTCTGAATTGAAAACCTGCGGAGGATCGTTTGGGGACCCTGTGGCACGTAGTGCATCAGGTCTCTGTATGCGGCTTTTCAAAAAGTGTGGATCGTCCTGCACGAATCTTTCACCACTATAATCAAATCTCATGTGCTGTTATCGGGCTGTCGGTTTCCTAGGAACCGATCTGCTTGACAATCATACGACGAATTCGACGGAGAGTCGAGGAGTATATATATATATATATATATATATATATAGATAGATAGATAGATAGATAGATAGATGTGTGTGTGTCTGTGTGCGTGTGTGCTTATATATATCTCCTTTTTTCTTTCGGGAATGCCACTAGTACGCAGGGGGTTACAGGGAGTGAAAGTGAGACTGGGTATAGGGAAGATGAACGCATTTCAAGAAGATATTAAATGGTGATTGAAGCTGCATTTGAAATTTTGAAGATGGTTGTCATCAGTGAAGCAGGTAAACGGAAGATGGTTCCACAGGCGGGAAGTGCGGGAAGAGAAACTGCTGGAGAACAAATGGCAGTTGGATCTAGCTATTTCAACAGTAAAAGAGTGGGACCTAGATGCCAATCTAGTAGGTTGCTTTAAATTAAGTTTATGGAAAACACTAGTCAGAACAGTTACCATGAAAATATTAGTAGAAAAGACAGAGGGAAGCCACGACGATGAGAATGTGACTGAAGTCGAGATGCCAAGTTAGGATCGATTACAACAGAGATCATTCTTTGGAATTTGTCAAGAAGCTCTCTTTTCATATCTATCTATCTATCTATCTATGTTATTCTGTCTGTCCGAGCTTACTTCAGGGTATTTTTTCTTTTCTTTATCCGGCACTTGTGTTCGATGTAAAGTAATTTTGAATGGTTACTCTCAAATCAGATTTGTCATGATTCCTAAAAAGATCTTTATTTTGCTACCTATTTATAAAATTTTCAATCAATATGTGTTAAAAATACCCATGAAGTAATTTTTGTCTATTTTTACCTGGTCTGTTTTCTCTGTAGAATGAAATATGGGCGAAATGAAAAAGCGCCCGTCATTGGCCTTGCTTTATAGAGATTTGTATTTCTGTATAAAGTACAAATGTTAAAAACTACGTTTGCATAGAAAGTGACTAATACAGAAAGCGGTTCTCTATAAATGCGTACCAACTGACAAATATACATATTTGCTAAACGGTTGTTTCGTCAATAGAAATAAAGAAAGATTTTTTTTTTAGAAAAGAACTTGTAAACAACATCCCCAAAAGTAATTCTCCATTTTATAAACATGGCGGGTCGTATCTCGACAAGCGCGCCATTTTGTCGTTCTTCGCTACTTGCAAATATCGATCTGACGAATGCCAAGACAACCGTTTTTTGCCGACAGTAATTACTTGTAGTAATTAAATCAGACTGAAATTTCCTTTTTATTGCCACATAGCTTCTAATTATAATTAAATCGAACAAGGTTTTTTTTTTTTCATTTTCCAACAATATTTCATTAAATAAACAGACTTTTTCTGTTGGGCTACGAGTGAAAAAAATTTTCAAATCATAATGTGGCGATAAAACTTCATTCATTTTACACACAATCATACATACACAAACGCACAAATCTGTATATATATATATATATATATATATATATATATATATATATATATATATATATATATATATGAGTGTGTGTACATTCGTTCAGCAAAATGATTATCACAAGTTTATGCATAATATATACATATATGAGCATTATATCTCTCTGTTTTACCTCTCCCTTTCTCTCACTTTATCCTTATGTATAAATTCGTAGTAAATATGTGTGTATATGTGTGTATGTGTGTGTTTGTGTTTGTATATATAAGCATATTCCGTATGCCTGTATATGTTACGAAGTTCATATCAAGTGTGTGTTTTATGCATGTGTTTATATGTGTGCGTGGTTGTCTTTGTGCATTTCTTTTAAACATTTCATCTGCAGCCAGACAATAAAGCCACTAAAACGCAATGGGTTACTGAGAATGAAAGAATAATGGGGAAAACACTATTAAGAAGAGAGGACAATAAAATAACAGGAATTAAGAATTTATTAAATATATATATGTGTGTGTGTGTGTGTGTATATATATAATTTATTAAATGTGTATGTATATATATATATATATATATATATATATAATTTATTGAATTTAAATAGAATAATAAAGTCATTAAAATAAATAAGTATATATAAATGAAAAATATAATAAAAATTCAAGAAAATTATTCACTTTTACTCACTTTTGTTTATTAGGCGTTAAATTACATCGCTTATCATGTTTCCTCGTTTAACTTTACTTACACAGCCTCAGAATATTTACCTTAATAAAGTCCATCAGGGAACGAAACCCGTTGGTAAATAAACGTTTTCCTTTTCTCTTCATTCACACACACACACACACACTCACACATATGCCCACGCGCACACACACACACACACTCACACTCACATATATACACACACACACACACACATATACATATATATATATATATGTGTGTGTGTATATGTGTGTGTATATCTGTGTGTGTGTGTGTGTGTGTGTGGTGAACTATCCAGTCGTTGATGGGCGCGGGTATTGAACCGCTCCTACGGGGGACCTTTTTATGGCGTATAAAAAAAAGTAATAAGCAAAAATAGACCAGCTTATTATGCACAGCTACAAAAATATCTTAAAAAAATTGCCGTTTCATAGGTCGCTTTAAGTTGCAAAATATTTATGTTTTTGTTTAAAACCATTATTTTATGAAAAATTACATAGAGATCCGGTAGACTGCACATTTTACCGAACAAAAACAGGTTAATGAGTCTGCGCAGTAGTCACAATATAGGTATTTCCGTTTCCTTTTCGAATGGGGATGATCGGAAATTTTGATTTATTTTCTTCAATTACAGCTTGAATAAGAGTAGGAAACAGTGACCGTAATGATATTGGAGAAGTGCATATTATAGGGTTTGATTACCAAACAAGGGGTGCGTATTATGCGTGAGTAGAAGCATTTTCCCACACTTGGACGAAGGCTTATTATACATGGGGAACTACGGTATACGAGAATGTACGAGAATGTGCGAGAACGATATGAAGACTATTAAACAGTAATAATAATAATAACTACCATAAAATAAGTTATGATAAAAATGGATACATGAAAAAGGATATTATCTGTAGTGGAATCCGAATGAATATAATGATATTAATCACTATAAAAGAAATAATAATGAAAAAGAGAAAATTAAAAAGAAACAATTCTGTAAATATAAAAAAAGAATGTCTACAAAATCATAATAATGTTTCAGTTGTTATTTTTATAAAGTATAATCAATGAGAATTCCTAGGTCTTTATTTAATACTAAATTATGGCTATTAAATTTCATAATAGAATTGCTCTCAGCTTTTCTACGATTGTTAAGAGAATTAAAGAAAGAAATTAGAACGCATATATTATTGTATATATTATGATTAGGTAAGTCGAAATGTGCTTCTTAGTAGAGTAATTAGAGTTGTCCCTAATTGTCTTTTTTCTAATTACTGAATCGGAGACAAATTTCAGAGCGAGTCTTGCCAATATAATTGTCTCTGTTACAAACACTGCAAGCAATCAAGTAGAATCCATTCGATCGGTCACATGGTAATTGGAAAGGTGTACTATCATTGCTCTACCTGAAGGAATGTAAGTTTTATCGATGACAAACTGCTTTGGCACCATGATTTTGGCACCGTGATTTTGGTACCATGTATAACTGCCTCTGGAAGAATTTGGTCGTTTCCTTTTGGAAGATGTGAGTAGTGACATTAAATTGAATGGTTGCCGTCTTGCGTTAAGTTCAATTGCGTTGAATGTATCATTGATTAAGATTTTGGAAATCTCTTCTCAGTAAATCATATACTTAAATATTTATATTAAGATTAAAACCAAATATCATATGTATTTATGAGGTATTTAGTTTTTATGACAAAAATATTATTTCTAGTATGTGAGGAAATCATTGGTTAAATACATACATACGTACATATATATATATATATATATATATATATATATGTGTGTGTGTGTGTGTGTATAAATACATATATATATATATATATATATATATATATATATATATATATATATATATATACATACATACATACATATATATATATATATATATATATATATATATATATATATATATGGATGTAAAGATGTGTCGAAGTGAGACAGTGTGTATGTATGGAGAGGGGATATACACATACTGACAAAAGCACACGAAAATGGAAATAGATCTAAGAACACACAGGGATCATTAAAAGATAATCATGCCGATAACTATTCCATCATTTCTCGAACAAATCTTAATTGTTTTATAACACTTAACGCAGAACATTTCCCTGCCATTTTAAGAACGAAGTTTGGATCACTAAAACGAAAAAGAAAATGTCTCATATCGAAAGTATTTAACATCGGAAAACATAATGAAAAAAATGATTTATTTTTAATAATACGTGGAAATCTCCACCTTTTTTGCTCATGACGGTCGTGAGACCGGAAACACGTGCGGCAAAACTATGGAAAATAAACCATAATATTTTTTAAAATCCACATTACATTCCCAAGAGTGTAGAATCCAGGTAGAACTCAATGCCCAAGACAGAGTAAGAATACTCTATAGAACCCAGTCTGCTCTGCTACTTACCCAGAGGTAGAGGGAGAAGAAGAGGGTTAATACCTTTCCGAAGTGTATTAGCACGTAATGTGAATGACTCCTTACATGTTTATATATATATATATATATATATATATATATATATATATATATATATATATAGCATGAAACAGCATGTCGCTTCTGAGTGCTGACTTCAATGTTCACTTTACATAAACATATAATGAAAATATATTTGCAGGGTATTCTATAATTATGGCTAAATATGCTCCATAGAGTCCTGGATAACACAATAAACTACATCCAGCAGCAAACCCTCTGATCAGGAGTTTTTGAGGAACGTGGAACCGTTTAATTGCTGGAATTTTCAGGTCAACCCTGACCCGGGGTGGTAGCACCTGTTAGCGTTTCAACTATGACGAAATAGTTAATCCACCAACTGTCGTCAAAACACCATGAAAGCGTAAAAATATTTTTTAATAGCAGCAATATATTTTTGTAAAATATTATTACCAGCAATACATTTTTGAAGAAAAATATTACCAGCAATACATTTTTGAAGAAAAAAATATTACTAGCAATGCATTTTTTGAAAAATAAAATATTTTAGCAGGATTACATTTTTGAAAAAAAATAATAAAAATCTTGTGGGCATTAAATAACCTATTGAGGTTGATATGCCGTAAAACAATTCAAACCAAACCAAACCGAACCAAACCAAACTAAGCCAAACCCATGCGAACCGAACCAAACCAAAAGTGCTAGTGATAGTGTGTATGTTAATTTTAATGTGGGCATTGAAGCAACAGTCTGTTTCAGGTCTAAACAAGATTGTCGCCAATCAGCGCTTAGTTCAGTGTCCACACACACACACACATATATATTTATATATAAGTGTGTGTTGGGGAACATCAGTTTCATTTTTTCATATATTCAATCGGTGATCTCCATTTTTCCTTTTTATGTGGTCATCTAGGCCTGATTTTTAATTTCCCATCGATATCGTAACCGCAGGCATTCCGAAAATTCTTCATGTGAAATCATATTGAATGAAGCTAAAAAGGACTATGTAACATTCCTAAAAATAGTGGATTCTTGGTACCACATACAAACACAACAGACAGCACACAAAAAAAGCCAATAGGATATTCTTGTAGTCTTACCTCAAGGGGATGCGGTCTGTTTCGCTTTTGTATTTCTTACCACAGGTGCACGGGATGGCGTCCTTATAGTCCTTCCTTCGTCATGTTCTCCTCTATGGGGGTCTTAATCG
>OZ010608.1:15193480-15258480 GCA_963932145.1 Acanthosepion lycidas | reverse complement strand
ACCAGGCCATGTTTTACAGCCAAGTGTATGCGATATGGCAACAGGTTTTGACAAAATCAAATAACCTTGTAGCTGTTTCCTAGTTAGAAATACCAAGAGGTTGGGTAATTTTGGGTTCAGGTAGTCTCCGATTGAGGATGTATACAAGTGCCTTGGGTGTTCCATCATTTAAAATTAAAAAGAAGGACTCCCGATTCAAAGCCATGATATTCCTCCATTATCCATGATCATGTATAACGATAAACTGCATGACAGACACTAAGAGGTTTTTTTTTTAAACTTGTTACAGTACGGTCACTGACAATTCTATGATACTGAGCGGGGTTCTTATCCTAACTAAACATGTACCGATCAAGGTTAGAAAACATGCGGGTCATGCCTGGTCTATAATCATTATTATTGCCGGTACTGAATTAAAAATATCGCACAAATGTATGTTGTCACCAGATGATTGGTCCTGCCTAAATATTTCACGACACGCCCTTAATCAATACCTAGCTAAGAGATAAAGACGAAGACAATATAATGGTGACGCGAAAAAAAAGTCATTAGATTGAAGTCACAGAGAAACATACTAAAAATGACTGAAAAGGGTCGGTGTTTACATGTGGTAGATGCATTTCGTTTGGTGACAAGTAGCACTAGATACGACGTTGACGACGCTGTCTTTAAAGAACTTCACCTTCAAGAATATGACTTTAAGACGTAAAAAAATTAAGCTACACCATTTGCTAGAATCCCCAACTGATAGACTAGGGTAAAACAGAAAATAATGATTTTTGTTCCACAACCCACTGATAAAAAAGGGTAGATTATTGGCATCAGCGTGAAGATCAATTGAAAACATCAAACGAAGATAAACATGACATTCGATGCCCGACTCCACGTTGGTCTGAACTTGAGTACGATAAAATAAAATAAAAATTATGTGGTGAATCGGAGAAATTATGGGAGGGGTTTTGCAATCAAAAGCATAATTATTAAGGACAGGATTTTCGCAGAAAAGTGAAAGATTCACAGCTTTGCAAGATCAGAAACTTTCTGCTACAAGTTTATGAAACGGTACGGTTTATCAATGTGTACAAAAACATCCATTGCGTAGAAGATGCAAACTGATTATGTAGAAAACCTTTTTTTCTTTTTCTCAGAATCAGCTCTGTTGAAATGGGAGTGCGTTTAATACGCCAGTGTTTGTCTCTTGTGCGCTGATGTCACATACGCGGTATTATGGGAAAATATGAGAGTCAATTTTTATATATGTGAACAAATTTAAGTAAAATAATGATGAACTGGAAAAAATTGTGTGACGCTTTTCGCCCATTATGAATTTATCAGTAATGTTTTTGTTGATAGAATTACATATATGTAGGAAGATGTTGGGGGGTATGTAGGAAGAGGATGGGGGGTATGTAGGAAGAGGATGGGGGTTATGTAGGAAGAGGATGAGGGTATGTAAGAAGAGGATGGGGGTATGTAGGAAGATGATGGGGGTATGTAGGAAGAGGATTGGGGTATGTAGGAAGATGATGGGGGTATGTAGGAAGAGGATTGGGGTATGTAGGAAGAGGATGTGGGTATGTAGGAAGAGGATGGGGGTATGTAGGAAGAGGATGGGGGGTATGTAGGAAGAGGATGGGGGGTATGTAGGAAGAGGATGGGGGTAGGTAGGAAGAGGATTGGGGTATGTAGGAAGAGGATGGAGGTATGTAGGAAGAGGATGGAGGTATGTAGGAAGAGGATGGGGGTAGGTAGGAAGAGGATTGGGGTATGTAGGAAGAGGATGGAGGTATGTAGGAAGAGGATGGAGGTATGTAGGAAGAGGATGGGGGTAGGTAGGAAGAGGATTGGGGTATGTAGGAAGAGGATGGGTGTATGTCGGGAGAGGATGGGGAATTTGTAGGAAGAGGATGGGGGCATGTAGGAAGAGTATGGGGGTATGTGGGAAGAGGATTGGGGTATGTAGGAAGAGGATTGGGGTATGTAGGAAGATGATGGGGGTATGTAGGAAGAGGACGGGTGTATCTAGGAAGAGGATGGGGGTATGTAGGAAGAGGATGGGGGATTTGTAAAAAGAGGATGGGGGGCATGTACGAAGAGGATGGGGGGATATGCTGGAAGAGGATGGGAGGATATGTTGGAAGAGAATGTGGGTATGAAGGAAGAGCATGTGGTGATTTGTAGGAAAAGGATGGGGGATATGTAGGAAGAGGATGGGGAGATATGTAGGAAGAGGATGGGGGATATTTTGGAAGAGAATGGGGGTATGTACGAAGAAGATGGGCGAATATGTTGCAAGAGAATGGGGGTATGTAGGACGAGGATTGGGGTATTTGTTGGACGAGGATGGGAGCATGTAGGAAGAGGATGTGGGATATGTTGTAAGAGAATGGGGGTATGTAGGAAGAGGATGAATGATATGTTGGAAGAGTATGGGGGTATATTTGAAATTCATAATGGAGCACGGCAGAATAAGAATAGCGGCTGGGCTTGCGAAATCGGAGAGCCGAGGTCAAATTCCAGTCAAGTTCATTACATTCACTTACGTGCTAATACCATTGGAAAGTTATGGCTCCATCTCTTCTATCATTAAACTATAGGTAAATGACTATAGCCTTGGGTGGCAGCTGGTCTAGAAGAAGGACAACTCTGATTTCAAAACCTGAGCGTATAGTCTACGGTCCGATGGTGACCCACATCTTATTTTCTGCTCTTCATCTGGCGGTCAAGAACTAATCTCAAGGCTAATCTACGTGAAAGGATCCTTTGAAAAGAGTATCAAAGACTGTTTCTTCAGAACTCAGGTTACCTCCCCAGCCCTGACGATTGGCGCAGTTGAAAGTAAAAACGAAGCAATGAACCAATGGAAGAAGAATAGATTTTGAAGACAGACACTTTCGGTTTTTCTTAAATTCTACATAAAAAATCCAAAAATATTAAAATTCAAAAATTAAAATTTGAATTAAAAATAAAGATTCAAAAATTAAAATTCAAAAATTAAAGATTAAATTAAAAAGAAATAAAATTCAAAAAGTTAAAATTCAAAAGTTCAAAATTAAATTAAAAATAAATTAAAATTAAAAAAAGTAACAATTCAAAAATTCTAAAATTAAAATTCAAAAATTCAAAATTCTAAACATTTAATCAAATTAAAATTAAACAATTAAAATTACAAAAATGAAAAATAAAAACAAAAATTCAAGAATTAAATTAAAATAATTAAAATTAAAAAATTAAAATTAAAACTTTAAAAATGAAAAAAATTAAAATTACAAGAAAATGAAAATATTGAAAATGAAAATAATTTAAATTAAATTACAATAATTAAAATTCAAAAAATTCAAAAATTAAAACTTTAAAGTTTTAATTTTAATTTTTGAATTTTTTCAAAAAATTAAAATTACAAAAGACTTTAAAAATTAAAGAATTAAAAAAATTAAAATAAAACAAAAAAGAAATGTAGTGGATTTCCTTTAAAGTATTATGTTGGTGCAAAAATAATGACGTAATAATGTCGTTTTTGACATGTTTTTTAAAGTCAAAAAACGACATTATTACGTCGTTATTTTTGCACCAACCTAATAGATATTTCTTTTACAGAAAATATTAATAAAAGTTAGAACAACATTACTTTATTACCCAATTCTTTTCATTCCATCTCCCTATAGAATCTTTCTGCTATTAAAGTGATGCAAATTTTTACAGTTTATTATTTTTAAAATCTTTTAATTTTATAAATTCATAGATTTGTTAAATGTTTCGTCACTGTAAACTTGTTGAGACCTCTGTCCGAACAAGGACACCTTGCAGAATGTGTCCTTAATATTAGAAACTCGTAGCTCCATGATCTTTACTGCATTGCATTTGCAACATCAATAGACTACTTTCCCAGAGATTAAATTATTTATGTTTTAATTTTTCATTCAAATGACATAATTGATTAATTAATGAAAGTTCTTCTTTCAAAGGTTGCTCCAGTTCTAGATTTTTCAAGGTTCTTTTGGACTGCGCTTCTTCATTTAGTTCAAAATTTCCTTTTAACACCTCAGACCATTCTCGACGCGTGCTTGCACCTACTGATTCATTAGTCTATACTTCAGTGAACCTCCGCTTCGTTTTTGTTGCACATTTTTCTGAGATTAGACATGAAGATTAAACAATATCGAATGTGCATTTTGCATGAATGTCCCTTCAATAAAATTTTAAAAAATTAAAGTTATTTTTTAAAATTTTATTTAAGGGACATTCACAAATATTTCGAAATAATTCAGCATAAAGAACAAGAAATCTTTTTTTTTTTTCTTACGATAATTTGATTTAATCTATTTATTAACATGTAATCTACTTTTCCCACGACTGCCTCAACCCCATCCATAACATGTTACAGCCGATTCAGACATGTAAATTGTGTTTTAAAAACATTTTTGGCTGTTTTCGACAACTGAATTGTTTTGCTTCAGGTAAAACATTTGATGTCTGTCCGAGCAGCAGTTGGTTTGACAACATTATAGCCTTTTGGTCATCAAGTATGAGTATTATATTGATTTAAGCAACTACAAAAATATGATTTCCCTCCAATCCACACGCATCTGTTTAAATACACACTGGACGCTAAAAATTTAAGAACTTAAATCTAATCGTAGCTGTCGCGTCAGCGTTTCTCGTATCTTCCCCCGCCACCCCCGATACCTCAAAGACTCCATCGATATGACTATTATTATTATTATTATTATTATTATTTGATTTGATTTGATTTATGGCGTTTACACCTTTCTTTCCGGGTCCCACCCAGAGACCTAAGGTTAGAAATGGCATCATGACACTTTCTACTGAAAAACAAAAATATATATATATATATATATATATATATATATATATATATATATATATATATATATATATATATATATATATATATATATATATATATATATATATTACATAGATAAAGCCCTTCGTAAAGTGTGGGCTGTACTTGCCAGAACAATTTTTTGCATTTCTTTGAGGCATGGACTTCCAGGAATCCCTTCAATGAGTCTACTGGAATCTTTCCCAACCAATCCTAGGGCTCCAACTACAACAGGAATTGTTGATGTTCCCATATGCCACATTTTCCAGATTTCTATTTCAAGGTCCTTGTATTTTGACAGGTTTTTGAATATCTTCAAAGAATCCTGAATAATCCTTTTGAAGGAGTTAAGGCATAACGTGCAGATAATTGTTTTGTAATTCATTTACTCATTAAAAATAAATTAAATGATCAACAATAATTTAAGGTTTTGGAATCTGTTTTAGTCATTAAATTCAATGATTACGTTTTGAAGGTTATTTAAAAACCGAAAAATATGTTTTGGTTTGTAAGAATATATTTTTTTCTTTTTTTAGAAAATAATAGTTTAGTGATAAAAATCGTACTAATTAACCCATAGTTGAGGGAAGAGGTTGATTCATCCCTTTCCAAGGGCATTTGCGCGTAAGTAAATATAACGAGCCCAACGAGAATTGGAACTTAAATATTCGATTAACAATTCAGAGCTTTTATTCATTACACCAACTGCGCCTGGAAACTTACAGCACCAAATGGTCACCGAACCAAGTACTGACCAGGTTTGACGTTGCTTAACTTCGGTGGTCATACGAGCACCGGTGTTTCAAAGTCATGTGGTAGTCAGCTTTGATAATTAATTAAAATAGAGTCGGAATTCACGTTGAACAGAGAAAAGGTTAATGGCTAAAGAGGAAAGATATATATTTATGTCTGGAAGAACGTCCGAAGCTGAAAAAGGAAACAAATTGAAGAGGAAAAAGATGAGGTTTTTGTAGGGGAGAAAACACAGCTGTAAGAAGGAAAGCAAAGTCAGCGGGGAAGAAAGACCTGCCAGACTTAACAAGCAAAAGAAAGAAAAGCAATGGACATGGATGAAAAAAAGAGTATGAAATAAAAAACAAAAGGACATTTAGCATAACAAACGTAGTGGAAGGTTTATTAAATATATAATGAAATATATTATTAAATATATATAAAAATATAATATTAAAAATATAACAATGCAAAAATTAAAATATTGCTTAAAGTAAAATCTCTACAGCGAATGTCAGCTTGTTGCTATATTGAAAGGAAAATGACATTTAGAAAATACTTGCATCATCCAAGATTATTTTTCTCGTATTTTTTGTCTATTTCAGTCACAATATTGAATGATACGCTGAAGTCAATATTTAGTGTTTGTCTCGTGTCATTCTTACAAAATCTATGAATAATTGTTTTTCTTTTGCCGACAATAATCGAAAAGCATTATTATTTTTTAGAGTGTGTGATGTGAACGTTGTTTTGGTCCGTGTGCACCTATATTTCTTTCCTCTGTGGTTTTGCCAATGTTAAAAGGGCATCAGAACGGGATAATTGAGGTTTTGCCTTCGTTAGAGGCAACAGAATGACTGCTCGGGTGACAGGTTCTCTGACAGGCCACTAACAAAAAGACGACTCTGATGGGAATTAGCAGGAAGGAAGAGTTTACTAAAAGAATTGTGAGAAATCAAAGCAGAACGTGAAACATAAGTAAGAATAAAATATTTGATTGAAGAAGAAAATGTAAAGGAAAATAAAAAGGGTGGAGATTTGTTAGAAAAAAAAAAGATGAATATGATTTGACAGGATAATCTTTATAGAGAATACTACAGGGAGAGCAAGTGAAAAAAAAGTGTTGACTGATGAAGAGAAGCAGAGGGATGAAAACGAACAGGAAGGAGGCGAGTTTACGAAATGAAACAAAAAAGAAAGATTTGAAATATAATAAAGACAATATTTAGAAGAGAAAAAAAAGGCAAACTGAGAAGTAAAAAGGAAAGAAAGAAACAAAGAAAGAACATTCTACAGTAATGGGATGTTTAGGTAAACTCGCTCCACAAACAGTTCACTCATATAATGACGTCGGTTGGGGATAGGTCCTCTTCTTTTGGGGGCCTTGTGGCAGACTAAGATTAAGAATAAGTAGCCAAGACAGTATTTAGAGGAGAAAAAAAAGGCAAACTGAGAAGAAAAACGAAATAAAGAAACAAAGAAAGAACATTCTACAGTAATGGGATGTTTTGGTAAACTCGCTTCAGTGGTCCAACTGGAATGCAATCGTCAGAGATCATTAGGAAATAATGAGAAAAAAGATCAGTTATTTCGAAACATTTCTCGTTTTTATTTAATGAAATAATGTACCTGATTATATATATATATATATATATATATATATATATATATATATATATATATATATATATATATATATATATATATATATATATATTGTAGTTCTGATGAATTGAATCGTGATTACGATTCCAATGTAATAGATTATAGTAATGGAAAGTGTTTGAGTCTTTCATATTATATTCTTGATCTGTCTTGGACATTGAGCTCTAATTCGATTCTATACTCTTGGAATTATTAGGTTGGTGCAAAAATAATGACGTAATAATGTCGTTTTTTGGCGTTAAAAATACGTCAAAAAACGACATTATTACGTCATTATTTTTGCATCAACCTAATATATATATATATATATATATATATATATATATATATATATATATATATATATATATATATATATATATATATATATATATATATATTCTTCACGCAACTGTCCGGGTTTCAATTCTCAGTAGTGGATGCGCACTGCTGATGAGTCCCAAATATAGGACGAAACGGCCGTCCACTGCTTTCTGCATTCTGTTACGGTTTCTTCTAGACTCAATGAATTACTTAATTATAATTATCTCAAATCCGCCTAATAATTTCTATCACTTATATATATATATATGTGTGTGTGTGTGTGTGTGTGTGTGTGTGTGTGTGTGTACTTAGGTAGGAAGAGAATGAATAGAATACACTTCCAACGTTCGTAACATATAGTTTAAAAGAGGGCTCAATAAATAGTAGAGCAATATTGTTTATCTTTGGATATTACAGAGGAAACATGTAAAATCGCTACACTATTGCAGTCATGTTTCAATTCATAACAATGCGTCTACTGGAATCATAATTACACTATTTGAATTTCCCTTTAACATACCCATCTTAAGAGAGATATATAAAATAACCTGTTTAGTGTTAGAAAATATCATTATGTAACTGAACGTCTTTACATGATATTGTAAATTAATATATACAAAGTAATGTGCAGAGACCCATGTTCCTTATCTCATGTTGCGTACTGCTATGTGTTTAGTTGATTCCAACTCTTGATATTTGTTGATCTTCCGTACACATAGACCTTTCTCTTCCACGCACCGTAAATATTCGATGGGGCTCATGTTACCTGAATGTGGTGACCACACCTTTCCTCAAACCCAATCTAGGTAACTCTGACCCGATAACATGGCGAGTTATCACGCTGGAATAATGCATTCGTACATGGGCACACGGTGTCCATTATTTACATGAAAATGGTGACCAAGCATCGATCACCGATGAATGTCTATTTTGATGGACCCGCGGACTTAGCCCAAGCAATATGAACACACTTAACAAAATACTGTGGAATTAACAGGCGCACCCAGGCGGTTCTTCTGCTCTTATAGTCCATGTAAAAAGGCTAAAGTGATACACTGGATATGAGACTAGTATCTCCGGTATTGAAAATGGATGTCTTCCGGGACAGCATCGCTAACAATAGGCAATTCTAGTGAGATATCTCTGGTCAAAATTATTAAGTACCTGTGGTCAGCCGATACATTCTCCCTGGTGAGTGATAATGCCTTCCATCCGGTATTCTCCTACACATGTGATATCACAGTTGGAGGAGTTCCACATGATTCCATAATTTCACAAATGGAACAGTCTGTCAACTTGCACGTTCTATCATGCACTGTTTTAAATAATGATTCCTATAACGTTAATATGAGCAATCTAGCCAGAATTCACGTTGATTTTCCAGATGTCAGAGCACATCTGGTATATGTCTGGATATTTCAATGAATTCAATCTACGGTGGCGTCACCTATCATAAATTTGACATATGATTAGTCATCATATTTGGTACGTCCGTCTCACAGTATTCATATTGGTGTTTATTATATTTTTTAATTTATGATCGATAAAGACTTCCATAGATCTTAAGGAAGATATAACCTCTAAAGAGATAGAGAATATTGTCAACATATTGACTAGAGAGCAGAGAAAGACATTGGCAACATAATATAAGAATATAAAACTGGCTTTAAAACGTCACAGAAATAAGCAAGAAAGGTGGAAATTGCAGAAATTGCTGGTGAGAATGTAAACAGAGAGAAACAATTCAGAATACTAAGAACATTGGCTGAAAGCATAAAAGCAAGCAAATCTTTTAAGAGACATTTCAAAGAGAAACGTGTAATTAGGAAAAATGAAAAAGGACATTGAATCTCAACGGAAATTCTAATGATGATTTTTTTAAAAATAATATCAGCCTAACTAAAGCGCGATAAAGCAACTGCCACGCAAGAGGTTACTGAGTGTGAAAACATCTGAAAAAATGATTAAAGAGAAAAGCCAATAAGAGAACAGGATTCCAGAAGACAGAAGATGACGATTGACATTGCTTTTAATTCGTTAAAGATCTTATTTGACAGCAAATCAAGCAGTCGGAAGAGAATTCCAAATTATGAAAAAATAAGATGTTATTTCGAAAATATTACTCATTAATGTGCCTGAATACATACAGGAGGGGATGAGTAAGTAGTCGCCGTTTAATATTTTTAATTTCGTGCATGCACTTTTTTTTTTTTTGATTTTGTCGGCTGCAAATTATAGTAGGGTCAGTTGGGCCCAGTCTTTGAGAAAAGAACACAATGACAGAAAATACTCTGCCAGAAATTTCGAAAATGCATGCTGTACTGTTTGGCATTGAAGGTTAAATACGAACTTTTTAGTGTGTTTGGGTGTGAATATGAAGATAGCGCAGAGGATTAGGTAACAGTTGGATGAGTCTAATGGTGATTACGAAGGTACGGCGGCTCGGAAAACTCACTCTGATCGTTCTGATAAGAAAAGAACTCCCGAATTTGTTGTTAAGGGCCTTAACACGGAAGCCTACATCAAGTGCATTGAGGAGTTAGTGCTGCCTCAAGTTAAGAGGACGGACGCTGGAAGACCCTATGTTTGGCAACAGTACTCTGCGCAATGCCACACAAGTAGAAGAACACAGTCATGGCTGTCAGACAATTTCTGCGACCACATCACCCTTTACATCTAGAAACTTAACTCCCCAGACTGTAACCCCATTGATTATTATGTATGGGGCGTAGTTGAGAGAGAGAGAGACAGAGAGAGAGAGATCCTTATAATACCAAAGGATGAAAACAGAATTCACCAACTTAAAGGTCATTCTTGAAGCTAATGGCGATTTTATGGAATAAATTGACTCTTCAGTATTTCAAGATAATTTTGTGTAATTTTAGTAAATATATATGTTAAAATGGCACGTTAGTATTATTTTTATTTTTTGCGTATTATAGACGAAAATTCATGCATTATACTCTGTATATACATACATACATGCACACACACACACACACACACACACACATATATATATATATATAAAATCAGAAAAGGAGAGAAACTTAGACAGGGATGAAATTGTGTATGTGCGTGTGTGTGAGAGAGAGAGAGAGTGCGTAAAAATCAAAACATTTCCTTCTGTTTCTTTCCTATTTAAACTAAAAGTCGTAAAAATATTAATAGCAGACTCATCATTGACGAGATGAAATTAAATTAAGAGTCAAACCTGAAATTAGAACAGGGAATAATAATAGTGATGGAAATTGATTTCTATGGTTGCCTACAGGCCAAAAAATGTCTAATTAAGAAACATGAGCACTAATTATATTGGTAATTATTAGGAAAATGTTGCGGAAATATACATACTAGTATTGTTTTCATTTTTGAATTTTAAGAGAATCCGTAGGTATGCGAACACAAAGTTTGGTTCAATTTGAAAAGAGTCTTTCTTTCATAAACCATATGTCATTAACCAGTTTATATTGCAATGTGAATTTTCTTTTTTCTTTCAGAAGAGTACCAAAATTAAGATTCCCAAAGCCATTCGTGGCAAATAATCCAAACATTCTTCAGACACCAAGTACTACAGTTCCTCTTCAAAGGGCTAAGTTCTTTGAATTGTTTCAAAATGTTTAGATCCAATCCGTTATCGGCTTCAGCTTGCGAACTCATGCAACATTAGCAATATATAAATGATCAAAATAAGTTCTTTAATCATTTCCACTGTTTCTAAATGAGTCATTTTTGTGTTCTTTTTTCAATCATCTCATTACAAGCAAGGTAAAAAATCCACTGAGATGCGGACGTACTGAGTGTGAAAGAATATAAGAAAAAAAACGTTATTGAGAGAGAATAATAAACGTAAAGGACTTAAGACAAAAGATAAGTATTGAGAATACATTTAAATTTTTGAAGCGCGAAAGAAGAAACTGTTAGCATAGAACCTACGGTTCCTTCTAGCCATTTCAACTGTAAAATAATGAGGTATATCTGACAAGTACTACGCTTAAATTCATTGACTAGGTGTACCAGAGAGGAAAGTTCATAAGAACAATTACGATGAAAAGTACGGGGAAGCTACGTTAAGACGGTGGGGAACGGACTAAAATTGAGATTCAGATTTCTCTTTGGATTTTATAAAGAATGTTTAAATATAAATCCCCTGATCATATGTAGGAACAATATTCAAAAGCATGGACGAATAGTAGACTTATATATTGTGACACTATTTACGTCGCTAGAAAGAAAGAAGGAAAAAGAAAGGCGAGAATTAAATTTAGGTTATAAGAAGCCATCACGAAAAGGACACTAAGCGATGTTATTCTTTTTGCCAAAGAAAGATGCTAAAAGTTTTATTCTCATTGGCGAGAGGAGTAGGGTCGCGGATGTTTCGGATTTAATCTGATTTATGTTACGGGGCGGAGAATAAGATATATCCAATCTGCTATGGCAATGGTAAACATTTCAAGTTGGACAAGTGACCTCCCGCAGAATTCTAAAGAGATAAAATTTAAATAGGTCATCCGCTGACCGAAAAACAAAAATATCCGCTGTCCACCATGAAGGAAAGATTAAGCCTTTGTCTATATGCAGAATATCATTGAGAGGAGCATCTGTTTATTGTCAGGGCTGGCTATGATAGCAAAACTATTTTATCGGAACAGTTAATTAGCGACAGAATGCAAATACGTCCAATTGACCACCCACTTGTTTGGCGAAGGCTCCGGGTGATAAAGTCCAAGTGACATTTGGCTAAAATAAAAGTCCAAGGGTTTGTTGTCGGGCAGAAGGAAAGAAAGAGAAAGAAAAGAAAAAGAAAAAAATTAAAGGAAGATAATTTTTTTTTCTTTGAGCAAGATTTTTTAAACCGAGGCTAGTCTGGCCACACCCACGCCGCTGAGCGCCAATTGGCGGAGGTAATCATGTGAAGAAGGAGGGGAGGCATGTTGCGCCCCCCTGAAGGGATAGGTGTGAGATGCCACTGTGAGAGAGAGGGGAAACCCGTTGACACCCTCTGAGGGTATGGCGAAATACCAATATGAGAACAGAAGAAAGTGGGAAGAGAAAAGACTGCCAAAAATGGAAAATAATAAATTTTCCTGACCGAAAACAAAGAAGTGGATTGTGGATTTAGAATTATCAAGGAACCTCAAACCCCGGCAAGCCCACCCCTGTTTTAGTCGGCGTCCATATATGCAGAGTCACAGCGAGTGAAAAAGCAGTTCGAGTTCCTGCTGAGAGGCAGTTGATTGAAGTTCGCAGTTGGAGTTGCACCCGCCTCGCAGAAACCTGACTGAAAGATTCCACGCATCACGACCTCAACTTCTAGCCAAGAACAATTTATTTTTGAAGAACGACTTAGACTCATACCACCAAAACAAGTTTTATGAATATCGCCTGAAGATACACCAAGAACCAGTTTCTTAAAGAACAAACAACTTAAGATGTTAAGACTCGCCTAACAAACACAAAGTGTCACGAATCCATATAGTGGGTTTGGAAGAAGACGCTGTCCTGTATTCAGCAACCAGATATAATATATTGTTATCCTTTTTATCACATTTGAACTTTTCGAGTTTTCTTTTGCATATACTTGTGTGGTGTCACCCTCGTTCGAACTCGACTTGCAGTACTGCCCTGCGACTGATTGATTTCGTCTACCTAAGATCAAATCACAACGTGGGTAGGTTAGACTGGAGATCAAAACAGTTTCTTCGGTAACCAGATGTTGGAGGCGAGCTGGGAACAACAAGGCTGATACCGAATCTAACAGAGATTCCCATCCGAATCACTAAAAGGCTAGAACGTCACATTTGGTGCCGCGACCAATACCAAGCCAGTTGGTCGTCACAGGACAGGATAGCACGACGGACGTAGCCAGGTAGACGTCTCATTTGGCGCAGCGACACCGGGGGACGTCACATGTAAGTTAGATTCGACAGGCAAAAATTGTCTAACATAACACAGTGAAGCAACTATCCTAGCAATATACCTAGCAATTGATTCAATTTAATTATTTCACTTCTTTCTAGCGGAAGACGGTAGCCCGGGTTGGCGCAATTAAATTCATTGTGTATTCACATATAAATTGCGATTTATTCTCATATCCTTTTCGTGTAGATAAAACTTTCCTAATATTTCAAGAGGTTCTTTATGTAATACTTTATCAGGTTTTGTTATCTAGGAAACACTGACATGGTTTTTCTGCATTTTTATTCAGTCCTTATTCCAGAATTTTGTACTAAGACACGTTTTTATTCTCATGTTCTTAGTTTTATTGCATCACAGGATGTATTCAGTAGAATTATTAACTGCATGATATTGCTTGTCAATCCAAATTTTCAGATCTGTTTTCATTTAATTCCTTGTATCTTAGTGGCTTTATTACCTTGCTTGGAGTGAAATGATAATAAAAAACCACGACGAAAATAGATCGCTTCAAATTTTCTAGTATTTCCCCAATTTCTAGTAGGAGCCGAAAATGTATCCTCATTGAGTCACCTCTTGCAATCATATCTAAATTCATATATATTTACTCTCATATATATCTACTCTCCCATGCGGCTCGGGTTAAGTCGAATCTATTACAGTCACTTACGTGCTAATATCCTTGGGAAAAGTATGAATCCTCTTCTCTCTCCAGCTATGAGTAAATAGAAGGACAGACTGTGTTCTATAGGCTTAGATGGCAACTGGTCTAGTAGAAGGAAAACTCTGAATTCAAAACCTGTGGAAGTTTGTTTGGGGACCTTGTGGCACGTAGCGCACCAGGTCTCTGTATTCGGCCCTTCAAATAAAATGTGGTTTGTTCTGCACTAAGCCTTCACCACTATAATCAAATAATTTGCTGGTGTCTGGCTGTCGGTTCCTAGGAACTGAGCTGCCTGACCCTCATACGTCGAATACAACGGGAGAGCCCACCATATCTATTCTCTCATATTTTATACAACAGGCAGTTCTAAATCGTAATATTATCAATTTTTATCTTCTGTCAAGAACAGTGTCTTCATACAGTATTAAAAGCGTTCAGAAAATTATTTTTGAATAATATGTAATTTTAAAAATCCTTTAAAAATAAAATAAAAGATTAAATTTCTGATATTGAAAAAATGAGATTTTACAAAAGTAAATATATTTTTTAAAGAGGTACTAATCAAGGAATGTTCATAATAATCTTCATATTTTAAACTTTCCTCTTTTAAACAGTTTCCTGTTGTGATGTCAGCGAACGAAGTAAATATCACCTCAGAAAAATATTTGCTCTTTTATCATTAACATTTTAGCTAAGTTTTGTAAAAAGAGACGTTTAGATAATTCTAAATTTCTTAAATGAAATGCGAAATATTTTCCCAAACAAATACCCCTTTTTTTTTTCAAATCATTTCCTTCAAGAAACAAACCCTTTATCCTCCATTAAATGAACTGCTTCTTTATAAGATCGCCTTCTAACTGTCGTCGTCTTATGAGGGTTATGTCGATAAATAAACCATTAATCCACCATTAAGTGAACTGATTCTTTATAACATTGTCTTATGAGTGAAGTGTCGCTTTCAACAGTTATATAAACAGAATATTTCATATTGACTCTTCTTATTAAGGCGTAGCTTTTAGCAGAATTAAGACGAGGGTGTGTGGAAAAGTTATCGGCTTGACCAACTTCCTAAAATCAGCAATTCAATGACGAAACGTCATAACTTGATAAATGATGTTTAAAAAAATGGTAGACTTTCGAGACGGAATGAGGTAAGCTCCGTCATCTTCAAACCTCGATTTATTTTCCGTTGTTCAGTACGAGAAATTTCAAACAAAATTTGGTATTTCAAATTTTATGTACACTAGGATTTTCAATGTTGATTGTAATAACTGGAGCTTTGAAGTAATAAAACTATGATATGTTATTCTGCTTTCACAAGTGAATACATGGTAGATGATACTCAGCTATTGTGCATATACATGTTTTTGCGGGCATAATTACTAGATTCAGGGATATGTATATTTGATGTAATAGAATTTTCTTAAAATACAGTTTGATTTTTTTAAGAATTTGTCGCATAGATTAATGTCATGTTCTTTCTTGTTGGTAAGTTTAATACAAATAGGTATTGTTGGTATTTTTTTTTTCATAAACATGTATTGCTGGTATTTTTACTATAAAAATCTATCTTTATATTTTCATAGGGTTTTGTTTTTGTTTTGGGGTTCAAAATATGCCCAAGGCTGGGACCCTAAACAGTGCTACAACCACGGGTAATGATGGACATGGAAACAACAACAATTAAGAGTTGATTTCACGCTCCTCAAAACCTTTAATCTCCCGATCAGAGGCATTGCTGCCGGATGTAGTTTATCGTCATACCAAGGACTTCCAGGATGGGCATGACAAGCTATCAACGCAGTGTACCACTATCGGAATATTGGAACGTTCGTGACGAACTCCTGAGACCCACCACTAACAGATCAGTCTAGATGAGATTGTTTCTTCTCCCCCTCAGGGGGTCCCAACGGACGGGTGATGATGATGATAATAATTGTGCTGGTGGTGGCGGTGGTGGTGAAAATGATAATATTATAGTTAAATAATTGTGTTTTCTTTCTTCTTTTTTCCTTTCTTCTATCTTAATCTTCTTTTCGGCACATTTTTAAGAGGGTTTTTTCTTAAAAAATGATTGCTACACAGAAAAGATGGTAAAAGAAAGTTCTGAGAATTACATGATTTATTTAAAAGGAAAAATTAAGTCGATAATTTCATCGATAATCTTCTGATCTGAAATGATATCAATACTTCTCATCGTGGTAATTAATGGTCGCCTTTGTTGTTATTATCACAAAGTTTCGGCAGTTTGCCCTCCGGCCTTCATCAGATGTTTCTCAAACCAAATAACCTTCAGGGAATTTCCACCTGGACCATTAATTTAATCTACAGTGACATTTAATCTACTGCTCACTTATTGCTCGTTTCTTTTGCTGAAGTTTACCCGAATCGATAAAAATCTGATGAAGGTCAGAAGTATACAGCGACCGAAGCGTTGTGATAATAACAACAAGAATGGGGTCAATAGTCGACATGCAAATAATCGTAAATCTTCATCACGGAACTTTTCATCTGCGATTAGTTTGACACAAGGCTAGGAGTGAGCTCTATGTAATTAGCTTGATAACCATTGTTCCATGTCTGAACTGCTATGATGAACAGTTTCAGTTATTTTCATTATTCAAACTGGTTCCATTGTCCTCAGCTTTCTCGCTGTCATTACAACATTTCGGTCATTACCTAGTGCTTGTTCATCGGGGCAACATACATGTAATTTCAATCTGAAACCTTTATTTAGTTTTCAGTAGATCTCGCATCGATGACCATGTCTAAGGATATTTTATGCAGTTCTTATTTTAGTTTCAAAAAGTAAAGAAGGCAGACAGGAAGGAAGGAAGGAAGAAAGAGTGAAAGAAAAGAGAAACTAAGGAAGAAAAAAAAGGAAGAAAGAAAGGAAGGAAAAAGAAAAAGGATGGAATAAATAAATAAATAAAGGAAGGAAGGAAGGAACAAAGAAAGAAGGAAACAAACAAACAAACAAAGAGAGAAAGAAAGAAAGAAAGAAAGAAAGAAAGGGAAAAGAAAAAAAGATGGGATAAATAAAGAAAAAAGAAAGAAAGAAAGAAAGGAAGGAAGGAAAAAGGAAAAGGAGGGAAGAAATAAAGAAATAAAGAAAGGAAGGAAGAAACAAAGACAAGAAGAAACAAAGAACGAAAAGAAAGAATGAAGGAAGAAAGAAAGAAGGAACAACATAGAAAGAAAGAAAGAAAGAAAGAAAGAAAATAAACATGAAAAATCGTGAATGCAAGAAATCAAACTAAACACAATCTCTATCTATAAAAGGCAGGATGTGTGTGTGTGTGTAACGAATGCACGGCCGCAATTTTCGACGGATTTGCACCAAAATTTGCATGCATATGCTCCAAGTTAGTGGCAAGGTCAAGAACGACATTGCATTTCCCAACTCCCATCGATAGGGGAAACAACCGATTTTTTCATGCTTCTACAGCAGTTTTCATGTAGTTTGTGGCCATTTTGTACAGGCCAGAGTGAGAGCCTATAGCTGGCTGCCACGAATAGGCAGGAATATTCTATTGGCCAGCGTGAGAGCCAACAGCTGACTGACACGAATGTTAAGTAGCATGCTAGCATGCAAAAAAATATCGATAGTTGCATTCATCACAAGTGGGAAAAATTTAAATCTGCATGGCACTTTACTCCAATTGGTTCATTCGCTTGGTTAAACTCAACGTTGATTCTGATTCCGCAGAACTGGGTTGGGTGTGAAAAAATATTTGTTGTTAAAATTCTTTTTTCATTCGGTTTTTCCAGTTACGAGTTCTTTTTTTAAAGCTGATCGTTTTGTGTTCTTTTCGTAACAGATTTAATGTTTAGCATAGAGCTTAGAAAAATCGTAGTGTGAGATAGGCATGTAACAACATCAGCATGGCAAAGGGCACTCCTTTAAAGTCAAGGAAGGGCAAAAATATTTTAAGTCAAGTGATGGCGATTCCTGTATGAGTCGTACGATTTTTGAATCAAGCACATGCAACGCCGGGCCATGCAGCTAGAACTAATATATTTTGATTTACGAAGAATAGTTCAGTTGTGACACAAGGTCGAAAGTAGTGAGCCCCCATGAAGATAGAACTCCCTACTCATCCGTAATTGATCTAGCGAAACAACCTCACTAATCATTATATCTTCGGATCTGGGGATTTGCAATCAGCATTCGCCCTTGGGGTGATGCATGCAGCAGAAAGTGGGAAGCTTTCTCGATGTGATTGTCATTCCTTTAATGTCAGCTATAGTCTAGTTAAAGATATTGAACAGCCAGTGTATTTATAAGATGTTCTATTTTCTTTAATTCAACTCATTATTCAATAACAGGTGCACATACTTGTAGTGTTCTTTTCTTACTTTCTCCTTTAGTTATGTATTATTATGCTGTATCCCATGTTCACTGTATTCCATCTGCTTCGCTGACTCTTAGGTATTTATAGGCTACTTCTTATCCCAATTCTCTAATGTTTGCGACAAAATCTCGATCTATCCAGCGTGTTTCTGTAATTCTTCCTTTCTTGAATGTTACTTTTTCACATTTATCTAATCCGAAATCCATAACTATATTTTGTAGTACAGAGGAGACCCTTCAACTCATTGCCGTCTTATTCATGTAAAGTAGGTGATTGAATACTTTCTTGTTTACTTTCTATTCAGAGCTATTATTCTTTAGTTCAAGGGGAATTGAGGACAATGAAAACAGAAAGAGTGACAGGGAGTCTCCTTGAAAGATTCCTCGTTGGATATTCAGGCGGTTGATGGTAGCAGGGCCTCCGGTGTGATTTAGGCATAATGTGGTTTTCCACATTCCCAGACTGTGTTGAAGGAAATTTACTAACACCGAGGAGACTCTGAATATTTCCAAAGTTTTAAGGATACAATAGTGCGGCACACTATCAAAGTCATTACAGTAATCTATAATAATAATAATAATAATAATAATAATAATAATAATAATAATAATAATGGTTGTTGTTGTCACGTGGCCGAGTGGGTAGTGTTTCTCACCATGAAATCGTGGTTCGAATCTCACCTTGGTTGATTTGTCGGGAAGGTGACTTATTGATGTTATCGGTTTTGTGGAGACGAATCCACTGTGCGACGTTGTTGGTTGGTTGGGTTTTATGGCATATCAACCACTGTGGGTCATTTAATGCCAAATTAAGGTATATATATATATACATATATATATATATATATATATACAACATAAATGTTGTTAATTCTGTTTATTATAAACAGAGCATTTACTTTAATATTTGTGTCTATATAAATAACGTATAATAATAAAATATATTAAAATAATTGTCGGACTTTGTCCATTTCATAGTGCATGACGTCATTTGTTTATTTTAGATACATTTCGATATGTTATTCAATACTTACTGACCAGACGCTCATTCGTAGCTAAACTGGTATAGCGCATCAGGCTATATGACGTTTCTGTATAGGATACAGTTTCGATTCCTGTCGGAGGACGCATATTTTCTGTGAAATTTCTCGGACGTTCAGACCGACGAATGTTGTTAATACTGTTTGTTATAAACAGAGCATTTACTTAAATATTTGTGTCTATATAAATAACGTATAACAATAAAATATATTAAATTAGTTCATTATATATATATATATATATATATATATATATATATATATATATATATATATATATATATATATGCTAATGGGTGGGGGTATTTGTGTGTACTTTTCACATTTGTGCGTATTATGTGCTTCTGTTTGTCCGGATCTCTGTGTGTTACACAACAGAATTCCGATGATATTTTGTGGTTTCTTATTTGTTGAATTTGATTTTTTTTTCTTTCAGATAAGGTCGATATTTTTCTTCTTTCCAATTGTAAAATGCCGAAACGATGTTTACTCGATTTTATAAAACCTCATCTTTTGTCACTTTGTCAATATTTTAATCAACTGACAAATATTGATTAATCGCAGGTCGTCTTATTTTATTTCTGGCCAATTGACATTGTCAGGGGTAGTTTTGTGGCGTGAACATTATCTCCGATCCAAAAGTTAAACAGTTTAATTTTCTGCAGAACTTTTTAATGACTTCTACAGAGAAGAGGCGCGCCTGGGTCTTAAAATGGGGCTGAAATTTGTGGATATTAAGATTGTAAATCAACGTTTTATAAACTTTTGATTTTGAGAGACTTAACGAATATTTTATATAATTTCGCGATTTAGAAAAGCAATCAGATTTTCTAAACGAATAAAATTAAATGAATTTGCACTATGTTATCATTATCCCTCCCTTAGCTAGCACGGCCGTTACGTCCTCCCAATATCTCATAATTGACTATTCCGTTTTGGTGGCGGGGAAAGACGTAAAGCACATATCAGTGAGAAAATAATCGAAAGAAAGAAGTCTTTGATGTCTGTTCGGAAAAAGTAATTGTCAATTTCAAATCCTTTCATTTTTAGTCAAATTATAAAATAATAGCATTTATGGTCGTTATTGCAAATTTTTGTTAATGTTGTTAAACTCAAAAATTACTACAGATATTTTATTGTCGTAGAACTCGGCATGAGCTTTTTCATTCGTAAACTGAAGAATTAAGATTCATCAGAAAATTCAAATAGGAAAACTGCACCGACAAAGTGTTGTTCGTACCCAAAGGCAAAACTAGCTGTTTAATCGCCTCAAAGCGTGTGCCTTATATGCTCAATCTAGTAAGGTAGGATCCATTCCAACTTGTCAAATATCGTTTATTCCTATTTACATTAATCGCTATCCCAGTTGCTATACAGAATTGTCAATGGTGTTAATCGGCCAATTTCCTCCAGACTGAATCGTGTTTTCATCGGTTTCACCCCATGCAAGGTAGTAAAGCAACAAAGGCTTACTCTGCGTTAAAGAATTAGGGACAGAAATATTAATAATAAGGGGGAAGAAAGAAGAGTAATTCGTAGGACAGTAGATAGCGATTGACATTCCATTTTAATTTTTGAAGATTAGAGTTAGCTGTTAAGCATGAAGCCAGAAGCGGGTACCTTAAGAAGGTGCGAGAAAAAAAAATGTTAGCATAGAATTTGCAGCTACATCTAGTCAACTAAACTGTAAATTAATGAGATCTCGACTCTAGTTTAGTACTGGGCTAAAATCTTAAAAGATCTATGTATCATAGCGAAGAGTGATATTTATTCTGTTTTCTGCAGAAATGTGGCACAAGGCTGAAAAGGGGATTGGGGAAAGGACGGTCTTCTTCTGTCTTAACTATAACTTAGCTAGCCGCAAGCACTGACCCAATCGTACGAAACAACATTCCTTACACCAAAACAACACATTCATACGTTCCTTTCTCGTATAATAGCGAAGAGCTAATCGGAACAATTACCATGAAAGTATTTATAGAAAAGACAGAAAGAGGCAACCTTAAGGCGGTTGGAAAGTGACTGAAGCCGAGCCGCCTGATTAAGACCGATAATATTGCTGATTCTTCTTTGGGTTTTATCAAGGAACTCTAGACAAATGACAGGGTCACCGGAACATACGTGGCAGTAAATATTCCAAGCGTGGATGAATTGTAGACTTATAAATATGTATGATAGATTCTGGAGAGAAAAATTGTCTCGCACGGCAGTGAACTAACTTTCTTAGCAGCTGACCTAGTAATGGATTCAATGTAGTCTTCCACCTTATGTCAGTTGAGAATATTAGCCCGCAAAGGCGCATTGAGTTACTTTCCTGAAGGTTAGCATCAGCCATGCTGATGGAAGGCAGAAAGGGGTTTCTCAGATGATTGAAAAAGAAAACATTGTCACATTGAGGGTATTGTAAGATACTTATGTGGACACGTTTTTGAATATGTTTATTGTCATTACCAGATTTCAAAAGAATTGTAAACTTCGGGGTTAGCTTTGATTTTATGAAGAATTTGTGTTAATATGGTGATTGTAGTAAGAATGGCAAGCAAAAATGTAAGGTTTTAGCTCAAGGAATATTATCCCATGGCTGAGTCAGTGATTGTAACGTGTTAAATTAAACAGACGAAGCAAAATTATTCCTTCTCCCCCGTTATTTTAGCCTTGTGCCCTAAGCATAGTTTCTTATTCCATTGATTTGTCTTTCTTCAACAGAAATAATGTATTTTTAATAATGTCGTTTTTTTTTTTTTTTTTTGAAAATAAAGGCACTAAGACACAAGATGTTGCTGAATTTGAAAGAATATGAGAAAAATAAAAAAATAAAGGAGATAGAAGATGGGGATTGATATTGCATGTAAATTTTTGAAGATCAAACTTGAATGAAAATCAAGATGTCCGATCCCAGAGAGCATCCCACCATAGCAAGGTTCCATTTTCCCTTTCACTCGATCAGAATTTTCTCGAATGCCTCTATCTGCTCAGTTTCGTATACGAAAGTGTGGTGGCCTTGTTAGGGTCAGAAATAAAAACACAAATAGAGGAATTGAGTTAAACAAATATATTAACAGAAACAGCAATACAAACATATACAAACGAGTGTTACAGCAAGAAACTTCCCTCTCATAAAGGCAGTACCTTATAGCTGGTAAAGTTCATACATGCGTGGGTAAATTACCATAACTGAAAGGAATGGATTTATTTTTATTCCGATATTTTTTAAATTTCAAACTTATTTTCAAATGATACCCGTGTTTGAAATAGACGCCCAGTTTTTACTTTACATCTCTAAGGCGATAACTCAATTAGGACCTATTTAAACAGACATGGGCACCTACCAAATTCCGTCACATGTAGAAAATGGCTAAAAATAATGGAAGCATTAATAATCGTAAAAACAACACTCAATAATATCAACCATGAACACGGTCTCAACGTGATGACCGTGTTTGGAAAACAAAAAAAATTCCCATCTCTATATATACATATATACAAAATCTACATATTCAGTAAAAATCATCATTGACAATATCTAATAGAACAGTGAAAAGTGCTCACATATAAGACATATAGAAAATTTGGACGTTTTTTACACACTTTCTCTCTTGAAAAGAAAACATTTGTAGGAATGCATGAAAAACTGAATACAAAGTTTAATTTCATTAGCTTGTTAGCCTTCTTTAATCAAACTTTTTATGGTGAGATAAAGAACAAGGGAGAAATGTTTAGGAATCTAACATGTTTCACTTTTATTAAAGCTTCACCTGTAGGTAAAATATCGAATATATTAAAAATAACTAGAACTTGTAAATCCTTACATGATACATGTCCCGAATGTTTACTAGAAAAAAATGTATATTATAAAGTTTCTTGAAAATAAAAGCCTGTTGAACCAAAGAAATGAAATAACGGTGGTATGACAGCACTGTCTACCTTTCACCTTAAAATATAGTTAAAATATTTTTCATAAATACTTACTTATTATAACTGTACAGACTTTACTTTATTAGTATATAATGGTCATCCCTACATTTATTTGATTCATCCAACTTTAATATTACCAAGTTTTACAGTTTATTCAGTATAATTAACAACGTTGTTTTCACATTTTTAATTTTGCCTATAGGCCCCTTTAAAAAGCTTCCTGGGTATATTAAAAAATTAAAAAATATAAATTAAAATCCGTTTCTGACTAATTTATGTCTACTTCAACAAATTCCAAATCATACTTGAATACATAAATACATTTTCTAGGTAATTGTTGCCTAGTATCGTTAAATGACATGTCAAAGCATCAGTTTTCTTGACATGTAAAAATAAGCCACCAAAATCCAACCCCTGACCTTATTTTTATATGTTAGCGTAGATGTGACGTTCATTGGTTAATCTAGACACACCCATAAGTATATTTGTAAATCTGACCTTATACCCCCACCTTTTAACTTACGAAAAACAGTAAAGATTTCTTTTTTAAATTTTCCTAATAAATAATTTTTATCACGAGTTACCTACCATCGCCTGAAGAAGTATAATCTTAGTACCGAAACATGAAAGTTTTTGTGTAGCGATGTAAAATGTTTTTATCGTAATTATATCATTATTGGTTTGCTTGTCAAATTGAACTCGCCCGGTGGTATTACGAGTGACTGATGATTGCGCGCAAACTAATAGTAGTGGCCAGTCATTGCCGACCTGGCTGTTTGAATTACTATATATATATATATATATATATATATATATATATATATATATATATATATATATTGTGTGTGTATATTTCAGCAGCATCTTTTCATTCATACACGTTTCATTAAATAATATAGACAAGTGATGTCTATTTATTTTATGTCAATTTTTTCGTAACCTCTGATAAGTTTAATAACATTACCGTTGAACGAAGAAAGAAATTCACAATATTGATCCATATTTTTTTCACAACGTTTCGGCCGTTGTACGCTCTGGCCTTCTTCAGGTTGTTGGAATTTCGAACTGAAGAAGGTCGGAGCGTACGACGGCCGAAACGTTGTGATAAATATGGCGACAAAGATGAAGACAATAGCCCGAATAATGTAAATAATGTACATAGTACCTCATCTCCGAAATATAGACAATATTTTTTTTGTACGAATGTAAGGACCTACGTACGTCAAATTTTCTTTAAATTTAGTGGTGACAGAAGAATTATCGTTGGACTTTTAATAGGTAAGCTTAAAAATTAATGCAATATTTAAATGGAGCGATCAATTTTGAGTTTTTCTGTGGTTTATTGTTTCCTATCACATCTACTCCTCCCTACCTATTGTGATGAAGGTCCAATCAAGATCCCTCCGCAGAAGCTAGCTTAAATGCAGACTGAGAAGCGTCTAATGATTTTTTCTTTTTCTTTCAGATTTAACAACTTAAGTATTTGGCAATTTCAACCATAGAAAGATTAACAATGAAACAACGTGTTAAAGTTATCGACGCCTATTACGAAAATGGACGTTCAAACAGAAATGCAATGAGAAGTTCCCAGGTCGCATGGGAAACAGCGATGTCAATTAACCACCACGATCGTACGAATTGACGACTTTAGATTTCTTCCTTTGGGGTCATCTCAAAAGTAAGGCATATGCCAACAAGCCAACAACATTTCAACAGCTGAAGGATGAGATAATAAGGCATAATGGCGAAATCAAGGAGCGATTTTACAGTGGCGTCTTCAAAAATATTAACCATCGACTGGAGTTGTGCCGCCGAAGCCTTGGCGGACATTTGGACGATATTATATAACACATAATTATTAGGTTGGTGCAAAAATAAGTTTTATAAACGACATTATTTTTGCACCAACCTAATAACATGATCCCATACAGAAATAAATACACTTTTAATTATAACGCTGATTTATTTACTGCTGACTTTGATCCGTTTTAATGAAAGACCCTTTATATATATATATATATATATATATATATATGTGTGTGTGTGTGTGTGTGTGTGTGTATGTGTGTGTGTGTGTGTGTGCGTGTGTGTGTGTGTGTGAAAATATACAGAAAACAGAAAAGACCTGGTTAGGTAAATAATCCAACGTTCTTTAGTATTTTTGTTATTATTTTTAAAAATAGTGTTCGATACAAAAGTAGAGCATAAATATAATTATGTATTTAAAAATATGATTCCAACACGCTACATAAGAGGTCTCATGTTTCAAAACAAGAGCCGAAAACTTCAATATAATGATTTGAATTAAATTCAGTTAAAGTAAGCTCTGTTCCATCTTCAAGCGAAATTTTTTTTGGAATAACTTATTTCTGAAATTTACGTGTTTTAATAGTATATTCACAATTGAAATCAAAATTTCCATTGTAACACCCATATATATATATATATATATATATATATATATATATATATATATATATTTATGAAATGGAAAAGGTCAGACAATTATTTTAAGACATTTTTTATGTTTATACATTCTTTTTATAGATACAAATACAAATTTAAGTAAATGTTCTGTATATAATAAACCTGTATCCTATACGGAACTGTCATTTAGCTCGACGTGCCTTTAACCGATTTGGTCACAGAGGAGAGTTTGGTTAGCAAGGTCGAATTTACTGTCTTTAAACTCCAATCTTCCATGAATCTCTCACGGACATTCATATCTAATTTCCATTTGGATACGCTTTAAGCTAAATGACGGTTTCGTATAGGATACATGTTCGAATCCTGTCGGAGAACGAATATTTTCTGTGAAAATTTCTCGGACATTCAGGCCGTTAAATGCTGTTTAATACTGTTTATTATAAACAGAGCATTTACTTAAATATTTGTATCTATAAAAAGAATGTATAAACATAAAAATGTCTTAATATATATTAGGCATGTCTGATTGAATAAATCACAGTCATGTCAAAATCCTTTCATACTCACGAATAACCTTAATGTTAAAGGAGGAGAGAAATGTGCTATCGCTGTTTAAATTTCTTTTATTTTCATTTCCCAAGTACTTTCGATCTTTTTCCAAGATCATCTTCAAGGGTGCAAGTAGTACAAAACTATATGTTGTTCATTAATGTGTTGTTATTTTTGCCTATTAAAATATTAACACATATTAACACATTTAATCCTCTCCGTTGCTTGTTTTGGGTGGTGTTCATACCAATTTCTTTCACTTTCCTTCCAATAGATGTTGCAGATTTTCCAGTGCAGATATTGGCCCACACTGCCATGCTTGGTTTCATAATCAGTGGGTGCCAATACCGTGCAACATGATACAAGAAAATTAATTGTTTCTGGATATTTATCACAGAATCTGTATTTTGGGCTAACATAATATTTTAGCATGTTTGCTTGATAATTTCTAGTTAACAAGCATTGATCCCGTGCAGCAAGGATAAAACTTTCAGTTTCAGGTTTAAACCTTGCACTACGTAGCCACTGATGGCTATGGGGTTTGTCTACATCAGCTTGTTTGGTACGGGCAGAGTATTGGCCATGAAGCGGTTTATATTGCCATTGTTTCTGTATCTGGTCGATTGCATCTGTAACTTTTAAACTTCGGTACTTCCACAAGATTGCTAAAAAAAGAGCATAGCATGAGGAAAAAAGCGCCAAACTTGACGTAAGCAAAATTTTATCGTCTAAATGTTTATGTTATTATGAAGAGGAAAGACCAAAGTTTATTTATTTATTTTTTTTATATGACACATTAATTTGGAAAATCTTGCAAAAATAAAAATAATTGTCGGCTGCTGATGAAACTTTCAGAAACTATTCACAGATGATCGAAATTATAAATATGTTTTTATATTAAAGCTATGGCAGAAATAACATTTTTATATTTATTGCCCCCACCCATAACTAATTTTATGAAAACTCTAGAAATTTAATCCAGTCCACTTTAGTGATTACAATAGTTAAAAGCACAAGGCTTTGAGGAATGCAAATTATGTTTTGTTTTTTTTTTTAAATTGGACCCCACCCTACATGAAAATCAACTCTGAATTGTAACATACAAATCTCAATAAAACAAAGATATTATTTAATTTCAAATGCTTTTATTTGCTTTTAGTTTTTTTTTATGAATATGGACAATGTTTTCTGAAGCAAACATTTTTTCGATGAAAAATGAATTTTTATTACAATTATTTGTTATTTATTTAATTGTAATAGATTTTTACATTTAAGTTGTTAAAATATTGTAAAATTAGTCAAAAGCCGTATCCATTTTCGTAAGTGTCCTTATGAATTAGATCTTTTTTTTAGCGCGTTGTAAATTGTATCGTTTTGACTAATCAGAAGACCCGTAGTAATTAAGAAATGTAATTTTGTGCTTATAATCGGGCTGTAATTACAAAGTACGGAACACAATTAAGTTGCGTTATTTGAGTTAAGCATTGTTCTCAGCTGTTGTGGCCTTTACTTTTACGAAACACGTGTTGAGAAGTTAATTTGATTTTTCAATTTCAAATGAGAAAGGTACCTACAAGTATCAGTATCATCTTATGAAATTTATAGGATCTTATTTTTATATTAATCTCAGTTATGACATTTTTGCATGAATGAAATATCAAAATTAATAATAAAATGAATGGAAATACAAATAACACAGTAAAATGTAATAAATGTATATAAAATTAAAGTATTTTATGTACACTTCTGAGTAAATTTCATGAGAAAGATACCTATGAATTAATTAGGTACCTTTCTTATGAAATTTAATCTCACTCTTAACAGTCTTATTTTAATTTCTTTATAATATATTTTCCATAAAGCATCGTAAACGTAAAGGTGAAAGCTAAGTACAAAAAAAAAAATAGAGTGCTGAAAGTTTTCCTTAAAAATAACGAGGTAAATAATTTCTTCACTTAAATGCAAATAACTTCACTTCTCTCCTTCCGTAGAAGGAATTATCCTCACGTAATCCGTCAATATGCCATTCATCACCTGTCAAGTGACGCGAAATGTTATGACAGGCTTTGATTTATTTTCAAATTACATATTTTCGGCGCAGAAGCTAAGTTAAGCTTGGTTCAAAATATTTCAAATAAACATTATAATTTCTGATTTTCTTAAAATAAGTTTTGAAAAAATTATAATTGATTTTTAAAAGAATTTCAAACTGAGATTGTCATTTTTTTATAAAATGGAAAAAAAAGTGATTTCTATGATCGATTATCTGACAATTTTGCTGATTAAAAAAAAAACACAAGATATTTAACGAAAATTTCGGACGAGCTAGGAACGATTAAAAAATGTAAAAAATACCACAAAAATACTTTGATCGTTCTTTTAATAATAACATAAACATTTAGACGATAAAATTTTGTTTTTAAGTTTCTCGTATTTTTCAACATGCTATGCTCTTTTTTTTTTAGCGATCTCGTGGAGATACCTATTTTAAGTATTACACATGTAACGTGCCATTAAGGGTAAATCTAAAACATCGTATACACAACTGAGACCCCCGACAGGGAGGGTCAGATGCAATTCTTAAGTTAGTCAATTTCTTTGAACCTGATATTATTATTATTATTTTTATTATTGCTGTTGTTCTTGTTATTGTTTCCTATTTATAATAATAATAGAAAATAAAATATATAAACATTATATTGTTTCATTGTGAATTTCTAAAATTGATATATTCTTTACCTTATTCTCTTTTACATTAATCTTATAAATAATAGAGAAAACCTTACATTTTTTCTATATTCATGACCATATTAAAATATAAACAATAACAAGAAAAATGACTTGTGTACTGAAACGGGAAATTAAATATTGATATTGTTAAGTTAAATATGTTACTACTTCGAGCAGGCCATAGTGAGAAGCTGGAAGGGACAGATATCGGGGGCCGTGCAACAGACCCCCCACTAAATATTTTAGGATAGAACATTATTTTGAACTTGAAACAATTTTTAAAATCTCGTTCCCATGATCTAAAATTTTAGCAACATTTGTAGAAGCAACTCAAAATTCTATGTTTACACACACACACGCAAACACGCACGCACAAACACACACACACACTCTCTCTCTTTCTCTCTCTCTTTCTCTAACACATACACATAGTGACTCTAAAGTATCTCATTGATTTTATGAGTATATGAATGCAACAGATAGATAGTTAGGATGTGGCAAGCCTCTCGCAGCTCTATAGCCATTTCCACGGAAAGCGCTCGGTCGTACTACATTTAGTTCCGCCAGGTCAAACCTTTACGGCTAGGACCCACCATGACACTTACATATTAGAAATCCATCCACATTACCAACGTATTCCATCGGTGAGAATAAAGTTGCAATCCAACAGTTTCTTTTCAAGAAACGTTACTCTCTGGAACCGACTGCCAAGAGGATATTTCCTTGATCGCTACAATCTTAACATGTTCAAGATTAGGATTAAACTTTATCTTCTTCTCCCATCCGTACAAACTGTCTCCTAATGTAACCTACTTCAGTGACGCCCGGGCCTTTTACAGGGTGAACCTTACTGTAAAAAAAAAGAAAAGAAAGATAGATATGAACAAATTGAGATAGATAGATAGATAGATAGGATGTGACAAGCCTCTCGCTGCTCTGTCGCTACTTTCAAGGGCTCGGAAGAACTACATTCCTCGGGTCCGCTATTTCAAACCTTCAGAGTAAGGACCCGCCACGGCAATTACATTGTAGCAAACCACAAAAAAATCCCTCCATATTCCATGGTGTAGAAGTAACTTCCACTAGAACAGATTCTTCCTGTGAAACACTGCCCCTGTAAAACCGACTCCCAAGGGTATATTTTCTCGATTTTAACCTATTCAACGTTAGAGTTAACAGTTATCTTCCCCTCCCATCCGTACAAACTCTCTCCTAACGTAACCTTCTACCTCAGTGGCTTCCGGACTTTGTACAGGGTGAACATTACTGTAAAAAAAGAAAAGATAGATAAATATGAACAGACCGAGATAGATAGATAGATAGATAGATAGATAGATAGACAGACAAACATGAACAGAATTAGATAGATAGATAGATAGATAGATAGATAGATAGATAGATAGATAGATAGACATGAACAGTATTAGATAGATAGATAGATAGATAGATAGATAGATAGATAGATAGATAGATAGATAGAAGAAAGAGTGAAAAGATATTAAGGGAGACAGAAAGATTTTATCTTTCATGGATAAGCTACTAAGAAGACCAAAGCACATCGACGACAGACACTTCAATGGTTTATGATGAGTAAAGGTTATAACGATTGGTTGTGCAGACGAAGCGTAACGGCCTTACATACAGGCAAAATAATAATCTACTCTTCACCAGGTGCATATACAGACCAGATACGCAAACAAATCAATATCTTATGCCGAGAGGGTTGTGCGGCCGATATAATGGATAGCGGCAGTTCGGAATGGGAAATGGACGAAACGTGTTCAATCGAATTGCATTCACTTACATGCAAGTAACACTTGGAAAGGATTTCATAATTTCTCACATCGGCTTTAATGGGTTTAATAGTAGAACTTGTTAATGCAATATACAGTGTGGTCCGAAAGTCTTGTCACCCATTAAAAAGTAATGGGTACCAAAAATGTAATGGGTACCAAAAATGTAATGGGTACCAAAAATGTAATGGGTACCAAAAATATAATGGGTAAAGTATTGCGAAGAACAGAAGAGCAAGTAATAGAGTAATACAAAACGCGTGGACTGGATTCATTTCATTCACTTTCAATGACGCTGACACACATCGAGAAGGTCTATATGAACACCATGATTTTCGTGACACAAGATGATGCAGCGACATGTCCTTGTGATATTTTACGAAACTGTGCTTTGTTGATTGTTGCAGAGGCTCCCGGAACGGCGTCCTTAAACTGATGCGTATTTTGGTATCGTTCATGTGAAACTCGCTCCAAGATAATACCCTACAAAGCGTTGAAATAGAAAATTATATAATGTAGGGACCGACGAGACTTTTGAAACGCACTGTACACAGTATGTTCCGGTTTTAAACAACTCAGAAAAAAAGGGTTGATAAACCAGCAAACAGGCAATAACTAATCTTATCGGAGGGACATTTTCGTTCTACACTTATATTTCTCCATAGTTAATGGTCACTTGGGATTAATGGAAGGAAACTTATTTCTAAAATCAAGAGATTTGCAGCGGATAGCAAATACAGATCATTTGAAATATTTCATTGATATATAAATAAAGTTAAACACCCCCTTACATTTCTGTTTTTGTAACAGGATGTGAAAATTTGATCTAAAAAAAAAATAACGAAGCAAAATATTGACAAAATAGATAGGAGGATTATGTTATGGAAAATTATCTGTTAAGCTGCTACGTTTCATATGGAAAGCCCAAAGCGGAAAAGTCGTTTTTTCAGCATTGAAAATTGAATATTTTTTTTTCTTAGAAGAGTAATTATTTAATATTCAATTTCTAAAGAGAAAATAACCACCGTAAAAAATTCTGTAAGTTTTAAGAATAATAATAAGAATTGTAAACGTGCTGAGGGTAAAATCAATAGGAATGCCGATTTACTTATCTCTCTTATTTTTGCGTTGTTTCCGTTTAAAAAGAAAAGTAAAGCTACTTACATTTGTATGGCGCCTATCGCGTTTCTTTCTACCTATTCTCCGCGCCATTTGGATAAGGGCAAGAAGTGGGTTGAATGGGTAGAACTTGACCTCATATTCTGTTTTCCTTTCCGATGACATGGAAACAATCTGAAAATATCAAAACGTGACAACGAAAAAAATATTTTCCCTTCTGGATGGACTTGCATTTATATGTTTGCAATTCTCTTTTGCTATGAAATTTCATGATTTTCTAGATCTTTCTTTCCTTTACCCATTTTTTAACATGCGAAAAATGCACAAAAGTAATATTGCATTTGTCATAAAATGGATTCACACTCTGGATTGACAAAAAAATTGAGAGTGACGATGTTGAAGGCAATTTTTTATTTATATATCTCAAAACATGTTTATAAATATATACCAGAATGCGCATATATATATATATATATATATATATATATATATATATATATATATATATATATATATATATCTTTTAATGGACTTTCTATGAATATTTTTCTAATCGACTATTTCATAGAAAATCCCCAAAATTTTATAAAAAAAAATTAAATCACTAACAAACATCAAATTAAATTATTTTTAGACAGTTTAGAGACATTCAAATTTATATCAAATATTATAATATTTATGAAACCCCAAAATAACACTTTCAAAGTAAAACAAAATGACAGCATCTAGCCTTTTTTTTGCAAAGAAAATTAGTAACACCTCCTCTCATAACTTCCTTCTCTCTTTTTCTCTCTATGGGTTTTTTCTTCTCTACCCCTTCGATATCAATATATAACTTCCGTTAAGTTAACCGTTTAAACGTGTCAATATCTGCTAGCTTACTCATGTCTTCTCTCTCCCCACTCACTTCCTGTCTTCGTTAATTTACATATGGCCTGTCAAAAATGTGTAAATTGTCTTTTCATTTTTGTTTGGAAGTAAAATCTGATGATCCGCAGTCCTTTAAAATGGCTGTGGTGAAATAATTTATTACATTGAACCTTAAAGTGGTCTGTTTTTATTTAAATTATATATATATTTATATATATATGTTTGTGTGTGTGTGTGTATGTCTCTGTGTGTGCGTGTGTGTGCGTGTGTGTGTGTAGTATGTATCAGATAATGAACGAAAGAAAAACGTGAAACTAGAAGTGAAGAGAGAATCGGATTAAGCTGATAAAAACAGGTACTACCCTTTGATCTTAAGCAAAAGGCCGCGAAGAATTGACCATCGCGATAAAGCTCCACTTTTCTGACGCACGGTATCGAAGGACGAAAACCGAGTTGGGGAATCGCTAAAAATCTCGTTACCATAAATAAATAAAATCGTCTGCTGAATTATTTTAAAATTATTATTAAGAGACATGTTCGTCAGACGAGGATTTGTCTAGAAAGAAACTAAGAAACATAGAAGTCTTTAACATCTCCTGCCATTACCTCATAAATAATGGACTATTCCGTTTTGATCGCATAGTAAAAGCAATTGAAATCCATTTTCATGTACTACTTCGTACAACAGGTTTCTCATTATGATACTTGAAGGTGGCGGAGCATGGTTGTTTAATATTAGTTAATACTGTTGATAGTGTGGGGCTTTACATTTTTCAACATTCAACACATATCAAAGTACGTGGCATAGGAGAACGACTATCTGAGAATATAGTGTTTTGCAACTGAAAGATTATCCATTCCAGTAGTGTTTTTGGCTTCTGGTAAATAGTTCTACTACCTGTGGAAGTAAATGAAAGACAGTTTGGAGCATCCACTGAGGTAGCACTGAGATTTAGATAGATACATAGATAGATGGATATAGAGAGTCTCTGATAGATAGATAGATAGATAGATAGATAGATAGATAGATAGATAGATGTGTGAATATTAGCAATGTAGAGTAATTAACTTGTGATATTTCCTGTTTTCTGATAAGATTCATTATCAGTAATAAGCTGGAATAAATGTATTATCAAATTGTACGTTGTTCTTGAGTACAGTCACCTCTTGAAGCCAGGGTTTGGCCAGCTTGTAAACTGCCTTAATAGAGACGGTTTCATTAAACCTGAAGCTTTACAGAAAAACGTGTAGAATGGCGAGGTCTTAGTTGTTCCCACTGTAACGTCACAGATGTCTTGAACTTGAGGTTATTAACTAAATTGAACACCTATGTACTGTTAACCTGCAAGTTTGAAGAAGCTCGCTATCTCTGAGTTGTTGTGATTGGCGATGAGCGTCATGGACAGAGTAGGACTGAAATGAAGAACTACTACAAAACCCGGAGTGTTTTTAAGTTAATTTAATATAATATAATATATATATATATATATATATATATATATATATATATATATATATATATATATAACGTCATCCACAGACAGACTGTTTCGCTGTTTCACAGCTCATCAGTGTGACTAGCGTACTTATTTTTAGAAACACGCCCAGTGACCGACATTGAATCAGTTCGCTTTGCGAAGAGTCTCGCTATATTAGCTATAATAGTCACTGTTTACAAACCCATACCTCCTCCCTAGAGAGCACAACTGGAATTAATTTTTATTTCAGGAGCCAATATATCATATGTGTTTTGTTCCATCCCCTCTTGCCACCTTAGAGGCAGATCTGTGAAACCATCCTGCCAGATCTTGGCTTAAATGGTTTTACATATTTCCAGAGAGCTGACTTTTTTGTCGTTCAGAGACTTTTGTAGGAATTGTGGGTTGGCTAATTTTGTTTGTAAAACGGCATATCGACACCACTATGGGTTATTTAATGCCGACATGTAAATATTTTGAACGCAAATGTATGCATACAGATAATATGTTTTGTTGGTTAAGTTACTATCAAGATGTCTTGTTACTGGTTTAAATATCAGTAGACGTTGTTGGTAATTTTTTAATAGAAAATGTATTGCCGATATGGTTACTATAACAAATTAGTTTTATACTTTCCTAGTGTTTCCTTTTTGGTTGGGAGTTCAATATTTTCCTATAGCTTGTTCCCTTACAGGTGGTACCACCTCGGTTAAAAGGTGCTTCCACACTCCTCAAAACCTCTAATCTCCCGTTCAGAGGCCTTGCTGCCGAATGTAGTTTATCGTCATAACCAGGACTGCTGTAGGAAATAAAATAATTGTTAATTAAAGATGCAGCGTCAGGTGAGTATGGTGAGTGTAGTAGAACATTTTCGTACCAAATCTGCCAGGTCGGTAAAGAGACGTGGGGACTTCTGAATATATCGAATGTAACGTCACCCTTCTGATTCGTAAATTTCGCACTCTTTTCATCTATTATTGCCTTGAATGGATTCAGCTAGGAAGAGGTACTTGTTTGAATTCCACATCTAGTTTCATGGAAAGACATTGTAATACGTACAAAGCCCTTCCAATCCCAGCAGATAGACTGCATCTCTTCTTTGGATGCAGACAGGTTTTTCAATGATTAATCGAGGCTAAGTTCGTTTTCCACAGAAATATATTTTGTCTATATTTCTGAAATGAGGTATTATGTACACTATGGCACAGTGGATAAAAGGCGTTGGTTAGATCCAGTAACAGGACCCAAAGAGTGTGAGTTCAATACCCGGTTATGGCAGTGGAGAACTTTCAGAGGGGAATTAACAGGAGATAACTGACATCCATTAAACATGGCACGTAGAACTAGAACAGTCTACCACAGTGAGCGAAATAAAGGGTTCAGTTCAACATTCCAACCACATGAAGAAAGCCGGAGCTTATAACAGCCGAAACGTTGTAATAAATATGGCGACGAAGATGAGGACAATAATGTAAAGTGTACATAATACCTCATCTTAGAAATATAGACAGATACTGAAAAGCAGAAATGTTGTGATAAATATGGTGACAAAGATGAGGACAATAGTCCGAATAATGTAAATAGTGTACATAATACCTCATCTTAGAAATCTAGACAGATACTGAAAGGCGGAAACGTTGTAATAAATATGGCGACAAAGATGAGGACAATAGTCCGAATAATGTAAATAGTGTACATAATACCTCATCTTAGAAATATAGACAGATACTGAAAGGCGGAAACGTTGTAATAAATATGGCAACAAAAATGAGGACAATAGTCCGAATAATGTAAATAGTGTAAATAATACCTAATCTCAGAAATATAGAAAGATACTGAAAGGCGGAAACGTTGTAATAAATATGGCGACAAAGATGAGGACAATAGTCCGAATAATGTAAATAGTGTACATAATACCTCATCTTAGAAATATGGACAGATACTGAAAGGCGGAAACGTTGTAATAAATATGGCAACAAAAATGAGGACAATAGTCCGAATAATGTAAATAGTGTACGTAATACCTCATCTTAGAAATATAGACAGATACTGAAAGGCGGAAACGTTGTAATAAATATGGCAACAAAAATGAGGACAATAGACCGAATAATATAAATAGAAATATTTTTGTTCTACGTTGTTGTAAGCAATCGATTTTTCATTGCCTGTGAATATTATTTTTTCAAATAGTCTCTTTTGTCGTGTTTAAACAAATAATCGCATTTGGAAATCCAGTCGATTATTTTTTTCTTCTGTTAAATCATGTAATAACTAAATATGAGATTGACTGATCCATATGTGAGATATGTCAAGTATCTCTGCGATGTCTGGTGTTGTGAAACCTGGATCATTTTGAATTCTTTTCGATTAAGTTATCATCGACGACTGCATGTCTGTTGGAAGGAAGTCAGCCTTCCCGATAATAATAATAATAATAATAATAATAATAATAATAATAATAATAATAATAATAATAATTACCTACACCACCCAGACCCGGTTACGGAGATAGGACCTGTTACAATTCTATGGGACTACACAATTCACACTGACAGAACAATCAAGGCCAACCGCCCAGATATTGTTATTAAAGACCACAAACAAAAACGGTGCCTCCTTATTGATATGGCAGTCCCTGCTGACTGCAATGTATCTTTGAAGATATTCAAAAAGCTGTCAAAATACAAGGACCTTGAAATAGAGGTCTCGAAAATGTGGCATATGGGAACATCAACAATCCCTGTTGTAGTTGGAGCCCTAGGACTGGTTGGAAAAGATTGTAGTAGACTAATTGCAGGGATTCCTGGAAGCCCATGCCTCAAGGAGATACAAAAAATTGTTCTGACAAGTACAGCCCACACTTTACAAAGGGCTTTATCTATGTAATTTTTTTTATTTTATTTTATTTTTTTTTGTCAATGGAATGTGTCATGATGCCATTTCTAACCTTAGGTCCCTGGGTGGGACCCGGAAAGAAATGTGTAAACGCCAGAAAGCAAAGAAAATAGAAATAATAATAATAATAATAATGATAAAAACTCCCCACTTACGAATCTAGTGAGACTCACATGAACAGTATTTTGTACCATGTCACCATCTCTGTGAACGGTAAATGTCTTTTTGCTGTTCGTAAAAATGAAAAGACATCATATTTTCATCCACTAACTTTTTTAAAATAAAATCATTTAAAATCTTTAATCCAAGCGAATCGTAGAGAAATATGTCACCTTTCAGAACATGTCATAATTTCCTTTATTTCTTAAACTAAATCAAATAATCAAACGCTTTGAAATACACTAAACAATATTCCAGCTGAATATTTTCGATACGCCTGAGGGAAAGGAGAATGTTAGTAATTGGTGCATGCCGCGTAACATTAGGTTAATCTTCTATTTAGGGTCTATTAAACGCGTGTTCTTAACGCCGAACATTTCTCTGCCAGCCAATAAATGGTCACTTTTACAGGATACCAGAACATGGATCTCCACAACCTCCTTTAATATTTTTGAATTTACATGGCTTGAGAAACTTAATCGAGAAATTTCATTTTGTTTTCTACTTTGCTTTGAATTCAAATTATTAATTTTTAAGACTGGCTGCAACCCAAGGGTAAATTTACCATCAAGCCTTTTTCTTATTTAACTAATAAGTCGATGTGTAGAGAAGAGATAGATCCATATCTTATATTAGTACGAAAATGAATGCAACAGATTCGGCCGTAATTTGAACCCTGCTCGTCGACTTAACACCGGTAACCATCACACGACCCGGAGATCGTAAATTTATTACCCGTTTTTTGATTTCTTTTCTCAAATTCCATAATGTTTCAGAAGATCATCAGTTCTCCAGTTACTACGTGTCATAAAGCAATGAGCAATCAACATTTATTCTAGACAAGGATATATATTTTTTTTAATGAATCATATGAGGAGAAACGATTCCCGGTAAGGAAGAAATTCAGGTGACATGTTGTGTGTGTTCAACCAAAACGAAATTCGTTTTCTTGATAATAGACATTTTTAATTGCCTTTCGCAGATGGTAAAAAAACACAAAGCCAATTTCTTTATAAAAAACGGTTTTGTATTATAAAAAACTGAACAGACAGTGATCAAATGAATAAAAAAGAGATGAAAAGAAGAAGAGGCGAAAGAAAAGAAAGAAGAAAAAGAGAAAAGAAAAATAAGAAAAAAAGACAGAAAAAAAGGCGAAGGCAAAATTAGAAGAAATTTAGTGAGATGAAAAGAAAGAAGAGAAATGATGCAACGAGAAAAGAGAAGTGAAAAAGAAAAGAGAGTTGGGAGATGAGAAAGAGAAGGAAAAGGAAAAGAGAATTGGGAGATGAGAAAGAGAAGGAAAAAGAAAAGAGAGTTGGGAGATGAGAAAGAGAAGGAAAAGGAAAAGAGAATTGGGAGATGAGAAAGAGAAGGAAAAGGAAAAGAGAATTGGGAGATGAGAAAGAGAAGGAAAAAGAAAAGAGAGTTGGGAGATGAGAAAGAGAAGGAAAAGGAAAAGAGAATTGGGAGATGAGAAAGAGAAGGAAAAAGAAAAGAGAGGTGGGAGATGAGAAAGAGAAGGAAAAAGAAAAGAGATTTGGGAGATAAGAAAGAGAAGGAAAAAGAAAAGAGATTTGGGAGATGAGAAAGAGAAGGAAAAAGAAAAGCAAAAGAGGATGCAAACAGAACTGATGAAAATGCGTATGATAGAAAACTATTAACAAGCAGATGCAGAAGTTTAAATTGAATAAAGTGTAAAGGTTGAAATGAATAAAGTGTAAAGGTTGAAATGATTAAAGCATAAAGGTTGAAATGAAAAGTGTTAATATTGAAATGAATAAAGTGTAAATTTTGAAGCTATTCAGGAAACAAGAAAAGGAAAATATTTAGATGTATGAAATTTTTTCGCATATTTTTAATTTTTAATCATTTCCCTTCAATAAAGCCACTAAGACGCCTGGCGTCACTGAGGGCGAATATGAAAAAAAAAAAAAGAAGACATTATTAAGGAGAGAGAACAATTTAAAAAAACAGAAATTAAGACAGAATATAACGATTGACATTGCTTTTAAATTTTGCTATATCAAAGTTCACATAAGCAAGAGGCCGAACGATACCTCCATCAGTCAGAAGTACGAGAAAATAAACTGTTAGAATAGAATTTACGGTGACATCTGGCAATTTCAACAATAAAATATTGAAACTCTCCTATTCACCTAGAAAAGAGCTTACTTTCTTGCGATCTATATACCAAACCGGACAACTCGTCAGAAGAATTACCATGAAAATATTTATAGAAAAGGCACAGGAAAGGTGGCAGGAAAGAGACTGAAGCCGATATGTCAGGTCAAGATCATTACTATTGCAGATTCCTCTTCGTATTTTATCAACAATCTCTAAATAGTAGATGCATCAGACAAGGCCTGACACCAATATTCAATGCATGGATGAATGGTAGACTTATAAATGTGTAAGATAGATTCTAGCGAGAAATATGGTCTAGTACAACTCTGTAAGCTAACTTTCTTAGCAGCAGACCTAGGAATTGATTCAATATCAGGCTAGAGGACAACAGGCGTACCTCTTTGAACTCTTCCTCACAACCTGCCCAGAAAAATGCTTCGCGGAAATTTAACCCCCCGCTGTGCATCTCAGACCATTCTCTAGTCAGTTTTCTAGTTGATACCAAAACAAAGACATCCCCTGATTTAACGTTCCATAGAACGAGTTTTTGCTACACAAAGGCAAACTGAGGTAGCTTTAGATCTTACATGAAGGAAGTTCCTCTCACAAGCTTCTTTAGACATATTGCCTTCAAAACTTCTGCACCCATCTCGGAATGAATTTCTTTCTGGAATGACGAGTTTTATACCTCCCACCAAAATCAAAACAACCAGCCCTGGTTCATGTCAGAATGGGCTGCGGCTATAGATCACCGTAACCAGTAGTTCAATATCTATTACAAAGAGCGGTGTAGTTACACACCTGCTGCATTTAGAACTGCTGCAAAGACTGCAAGAAATTTCTGAAAAATGTAAAGTGTAGCTCTGCCCAAGCGGTCCAGGTCAAAGTTAATAACAATTTGGATCTCGTGAGTTATGGAAGATTTCCAATTGAATTCTGACTAGAAGCAAATAAGATAAGGCGAAGTTCTTCGATTCAGTCTTTGCCTTGAGCTCAACATTAGATCACATAAGACACGGCTTTCTCGACTCCCTTCGTCTCACTGATTACAATCCGAGTTAGTCTCAACTATTATCAAATATCTTGAATCTAAGAAAGCCATTATGCAAGAAAAGTCCCAGTGGTTGTCCTTAAGAATATCAACCCGATATCATCCCTGATATTAACGAAATTATTTAACCTCTGCTTGCGGGAGAAATCTTTCCTAATTCTGGGAAGGCGTTAAGTGTCTGACCGGTTTTTAAGAACGCGGGTGAGCGCTCACACACCTCTCAGTATAGATCAATATGTCTCCTCCGTGTCGTTGCAAGTTTTTTTTAGGCTATAATCAACAAAAATATTGTTGATCACCTCAATAAACACAACCTCCTGAGCGACGAACACTACGGTTTCCGATGGGGCCGATCCACTGCTGATGTCCTTAGAATCAGTGAAGCAACAAATACATCTCAAGAACTAGATATTTCGAAGAATTGGATATTTCAAAGATCTTTGACAACGTATGAAATAAAATATTGGTAAGGAATCAATGGAAGAGTCGTTTCAATTATAATGTCCTTCCTAACAAGTAAGTATCTGAAAATAGCTGTTAATAGCTAATCCTCAAAGCAGGAGGTGTCGCTTCTCGGAAGAATCCTCTTTTTAATTTACATAAATAATCTACCTAAGACTATACCCCGATTATATGTGAATATTTATGGGTACGCCTCCGAATCTCTAGACGATCAGAGAGTGGCAGCTGATTTATCCTCTGGATTAACTCTAAAATCTAATTGGGAAATAACTGGCTGGTTACAGTCAATACGTCGTAAAGAAAACTGGTTACTTTATATCATCGCCGATCGGACCATGAACTATCACCAATCACGAACGATTAACTACACCTGGTAGTAAGGCCTCTGATCGGGAGATTGAAGATTTTGAGGAGCGTAGGATCACGTCTTAATTGCTATTGTTCCCAGGTACAGCCAGATCCCGGAGTTAGCATCTGTTAGGGTCGCAGCTATGGGAAAATATTACCCCACACCAAAAGGAAAAAAAAAACACTATGAAAATATAAAGTAAATTTTTAGAATTAAATTACCAGCAATACATTTTGTATAGAATATTACAAATAATATATACATCAATATTAAAATTACCAACAATACATTTTTAAAGCAAAATGACCAGCAATACATTTTATATTAGTCTATATCTCCGAGATGATTACTTGTATTATTTACATTATTAAGACTGTTATCCTTATCTTCATTGCCATATTCACAACGTTTCAGCCGTTGTACGCTCCGGTCTTTTTCAGGTGACTGGAATTTCGAAGAGAAACACTTTATTTCGTCCATCGCTGTAGAGTGTTCTAGTTCCACGTGTCATGCCTCTTTCGGATGTCTCAGTTATTTCCCTTTAACTCAACTCTCTAAATTTTGGTTCACCACATGTCGCCTGGTATTGAACTTACAACACTTTGAGTCTAGTCACTGGATCTAACCAACGTCTTTATCCACTGGGTCACGTCTCCAAGACCTAACAGTCCGAATAATGTAAATAATGCAATACATTTTCTAGTTGACTTACCACTGATGTATTTCATCTGTAGGTGAAGGCAAAAATTTGCTTTTAAAATATTTAGAATTCGGCATTAAATAACAGAGTTTAATACGCCGCTAAACAAAATGGACGAACCAACAATCACCAATGACGATGATTGGAGGTTCATTCAGGGTGGCTCCATGATTTTAGCGCTGATTGGAACTCAACCCACATACGATCCCTCGATACAGATGTAGGAAAAAAATGCTCACTTCCCTGTAACTCACCAGTAAGTGTCTGACCCGTCGTGCTTATCCACTACCTTTACAAGATCCAGATGAGGCAGGCCTCAAATGGAGTACTGCTGCCATATATGAGCAGACACTTCCTTGTCTTCACTTTCTAGTTTTGATAGAGTCAATAAGAGTCTCTACATCCTTATTGGTGGCAACTACTTTTTCACAGACGACATGTCGCAAGCCATTCACTGCTATTGATATTTCTATGACAAGTGCTGCGACGAAATCCAGAGTCAATCGTTACCTATTCTCGATATCCTCAAAATTTGCACTTATTTAATTTAGAAACCATCTACCTTTAGCGCCATTGGGCGCTATATTGGAGGAAAAGGTTATGTTTGCAGAGTAGCTCTTATTCTGAAATTCATATTGAATGCTGATCATTTTTTGTTGAATCGGTTTTTGTGTGTCTGGGTTGCCACTTATGATTTTTGGCCGGGTGTTATAGGCATTAAACTATTCATTTCTTCAAGAATGGTAGTAATTGAAGTTGGCGTGTGATAGACGGATGTCTTGGACCGTTTTCTCTGCGATATATTAGTATATCCAGGAGGTCTATATCTTTATTATGTTCTCCTTCCATTGTGAACTGGATCAAAGCTCTTATCGAATTCACATGGTCAACAAACCTTTGACAAATTCCTGGTGTGGCTGATGTATGAATATATCATCATCTCAGGCTTTTGGTGCTGCCGCAAGTAAAGCTAATTCCTCGAAGTATTCTATGTATATGTTCACCATCACTGGTGACAACGGTGAACCCATGGACAAGCTTTCTTCTTGTTGATATACGCCAGTTTTTTCTTGATCACATAATAACATTGGGTGATGCAGAGAGCATAGGGGTGCATGATTAAAACACAGTCGGCTTCAGTGTACTCTTGACATTCAGTCATGACCATTTGTTATCCCACCCAAGTGCTTGATAGTTAAATATCTGTCTCCACAATGTGTGCTTTTGTTACACTCATCTCTTACTTATCTTGTCTTTGAGTTGGGAGTTATGACATTGTTATCGAAAGCCCTTAATATAAAAAATGAGAATCAATACATTGTAGAAGCGTCTCACCTATTACTACAATTTCAATCTATTCAAGTCTCGGGTCCACCGTTATATATCCTACATATCCTCATAATCATCCATTATTTGTTCCTCTTACATCCATACAACAACATCTTTCAGTAACCCTCTACATTGAGTGGCTCTCGGGCTTTGCATTAGATGAACATTTAATAAAAAACAAGTTTCTCGTTTCGGATTTCCTCATCGCAAAACTATATGCTGTTGCCATGTACAATTTTTTTCAATTAAAACTATGTATGTGCTAAATGTTTGAAAAGGAGAAAAGAACAGTGCCGTTCGCTCCACAAGAGTTTCTCTGTTCGTTGTTTTTAATTCGGTCTTAAATTGATCTGCTATATTTAGGTACTGAGTTCTTCATTTATATTTACAAAAACATATGTAGACACTTGCGTTTTCCTTCTGAAATTCTTATATATATATATATATATATATATATATATATATATATATATATATATATATATATATAGTTTATGCAAAACTACGTAATCCGTATGGGTAGACCCAAGGAGGATGATATCCAGAGAGCTCAATGTAAATTCAGAGCAAATATGTTTTAATAAAATGAAGATAAAATGAATAATATGTTTTTTGTTTTGTTTTGTTTTTTGTTTTTTTTCATTTCAACTTTTGGATGTAAAGTCTGATGATCCAGAGCTCTTTAAAAGGGTTGTGGTGAAATAACTTATTACATGGAAGCTTAAAGTGATCTGTTTTTATTCAAATATATATATATATATATATATCTATATATATATATATATATATATATATATATATATATATATATATATATATATATATATGTGTGTGTGTGTGTGTGTGTATCCGTTCTATATATCGTTATATATGTTATATATATTCCTTCAGTTTTAACAGCAGCAGAAGCTTTTGTAAATATACTGAGAGAAAATGACAACATAACTTTTTTTTTTTAATTTATTTCGTTTATAGATACATCACTTGTCTTAAATTCTTTTCCTTCTTCTTCTTCTTCTTCTTCATTTCTCTAGAAGTCTGTTAAACATATTTCCTTCCTTATGTATGTTTTCTACTTCTTCATTTATTTGGATTCTTTTAATCATATTTTTTCTTCTTTTTGTATTTTTCTTCATTTTTCTTAAATTCTGTTGAAAATATTTCGTTTCTTCATTTATTTTCATTCTTTTAATCATATTCATTTTCTTTTTCTTCTCTTTTTCCTGTTCATGAAATTTCTTAAACATCATTCGCTTCTTCCTTATTTTCATTCTGTTAATAATATTTCATTCTTCTTTCTTCTTCTTCCTTTCTTCTTCTTGAATCCTGTTAAACATATTTCTTTTTTTTTACTTCTACTTTTTCTTCGTTTTCTTCTTCTGTTAAACATTTCTTTTTTTCTCCTTTAGTATTATTACTATGACTAATATTATTATCATTTTTATTATCACTATTATTATTACTGTCATCAACTTTGGTAATGATAGGAAAATCATAATAAACATTCCAAGAGTCAGTGTGACGTATCCTGATTGACACCACGTCGAAATAGAGAGACGAATAAATAACGATGACAAACATGAGAAGAAGAAGAAGAAGAAGAAGAAGAAGAAGAAGAAAAAGAAGAACAACAAGAAGAAGAAGAGTTCATAAGAGACAAAAAAAAAAAAAAAAAAAAACAGCAACAACGTAGAATAAGAACTAAGAAGGCAGTAGGGAAGAAACTCCAAAGAATGGTTGGATAGTTTTTTTAAAATACCGAAAGAAACAAAGAAAGGAAAATGCAACTAGAAAAAAAAAAAAAAAGAGTCTCATTGTTAGGGGGCGTTCTTTTCTTCGTTGCAGTCATTTTTTCCCCGCTTTCGTACGTCATATGATTTTTACCTTTCATGTACAGAGACACGCATTCACATTCATAATCATATACACCGAAACATATGTGCACAAATAAAACACATATGTGTATAGACACAATGCAGGAACATTCAGATATGGACGCATACGAAGATTGGCGCTAAACTGTACTTATGTATAATAACATATGATCAATACAAATTAAAATAAGCTCATGATCACACACACATAATAAAAACAAAACGCCAATAATAAACATATGTGTTAAAATGGCATACGTGAACATATGTATATACGCATAAATACATTCTGAACGTTTGTGTTTTTGTGTTAATATATATATATATATATATATATATATATATATATATATCTATATCTATATATATTTATATATATATATATATATATATATATATATATATATATATATATATATATATATAATAAAAAGGCTTAAACACTAATATTCCATGGTCATAATTTATTCCATTGGAATCGTAAATACGATCCAATTCATTTTCTTATATCCTTACTCTGTCCTGGACATTGAGTTCTACCTGGATTCTATCCTCTCGGAATTTTTTATTCTAAAAATATACATGTGTATATATGCACCTGTGGATTTTGCATATATATGTATATTTACCACTAATATTATCTATCTATCTATCTATATATATATATATATATATATATATATATATATATATATATATATTTCGCGATTTGGTAATTTTTCTTTTGATGTATATCATATTGCTCTGTACACAATACCTTGAGTTCTGTCCATGGATCTATCTGTTCTTAATATTTTATATTAAAAAGACATACCTTGGATTAACCTTTACACTTATGGATTTGATTATATATATATATATATATATATATATATATATATATATATATATATTAATGCATGTTTCATTAGAAAACATAGACAGGTTTTGTCTATTTATTTTAAGTTCCTTTCATATTGTCTGATAAGCTTAATAACATTATCACTGAAAGATGAAAGGAAATCACCATATTGATACATGTTTTTATCCTATCTAAGCTTTCGGCTTACTTAAGCCATTATCAAAGATGACATTTACATTTCAATATATCAAACAATTCACGGAGAAAATAATAATGATAGTCTGTTTTTGTTGCATGAAAAATTTTAAAGCAACGACAAACTCGTGTATACGAGACGAGGAAGCGAAAATCGCATCGCAGCTCGTGACGTCACGTATGACTACGCGAGAGGGAAAACGAGAAGAATTAAATATGGGATGCCGTTGTTATATGGGAAGCCATATATATATATATATATATATATATATATATATATATATATATATATATATATATATATATATGTGTGTGTGTGTGCGTGTGTGTGTGTGCAAAATTATGTATTTGGTTATCAATATTTCTTTTATACAAGTTTCATTAAAAACGACGGGCAAGGTACTGAGATTAATTTTTTAACGTGAGTCGTTTCGATAGGTATGTAGTAGTATGTCCAATATAATTATTCATGAGTTTGGTTTGATCAGAAATGTTCCATCTTTCTGAGCACACACACACACACACAAATATATGTGTATGGATCAGTTATAACATATTTAGTGTAGGCGTTAGGGAAATTACATACACTGCGCTTGGGGTAGTTTCACTGGACACCACTAGATGTTACACAACAAAAACATCAAGCTAGGAATTCGAGTCATTTTCTTAAATATCATCGTCAGATCGTGACTTATATATCGATCCCATGCATGGCACCAAACTTGTTCAGAAATATCTAATCTGCCAGCTGTATACAATCGTCTTCTCGGATCAATCATTAATAATGGCTCCGAGAGAAGTCTTAAACGAGGACTATACTTATTCGAATCCCGTAGGCTGGCGCTGTTAAATCACATAAGCAACTTTGAAAACAGCAAATATCACATCAGTTAGGGATATTTCAACAGAGGAAACAATTAAAATGGATAGCACGTGTATCCTGAAGAGAAAATAATGACATAATCAAGATGTTAATGTGCCAGATTAATTCAAACTAAATCGTAAGAAGCAAGCCACTGCCCATCTATAATGGAAAGAACGATAACTGTTACTGAACTTGGAGAAATTGTTTTAATACTAAGATTTTATAAATTTCGATAATAGCACTGACTGTCATTAAATACCGAATGATTCTTCTAAGGTAACAGGTAATATTACCATTACCATATAAGACAGAATCTTATTGAATATTGAGACGTTTCGATCCGAGACGAAACATCTTCAGAAAGAATAATAAATTTATCAATGAATCTAGTCTCATATATCAAAATGGAAATAAAAGATAATGTGCATCATCAACTGTAGTCGCTAGGCGGAAAAAAACTCATCAATGAGTTAAATGCTTACTTCTGACGAGAAAAACTTAATCATCATCATAAACAACAGAAGCAGCAGAAGCAGCAACAGCATTCAAAAGAATAATCATGAATAATAAAAAAAAAGGAACTATATTATAATATTGTTTATATAATGTGTGCAAAAGTTCCCAGTGGCGCTTTTTTTAATGTGAGCTGAATAAACAATAGAAAGCACTTTTTTAAATTATAAAAACAATGAAAGTTTTTTTTGAAATCACCTTTTAATCTTTTTTTTTAATCTGTCCTGTATTCATCTCCTCTCTCTTTCTCTCTCGCTCTCTCTCTCTCTCTCTCTCTCTCTATATATATATATATATATATATAGAGAGAGAGAGAGAGAGAGAGAGGATAAAGGGTGAAAGAGAGAGAAAAGGCGAGAAAGAAATATTGATATAAGATCTATGTGTGTTTGTCTGTTTTTCTGTATGTCTCTTTCTCTGTCCCTCTCTCTCTCTCCCTCTCGCTGTCTCTGTCTCTGTCTGTCTGTCTGTCTGTCTCTCTCTCTCTCTCTCTCTCTCTCTATATATATATATATATATATATATATATATGTGTGTGTGTGTGTGTGTGTGTGTGTGTAGGCAAAAATAAAAAAAATCTAGTAAATGAATAAACATTATTGTGAATAAGACTGTGATAAAAGCAAATTCAATCAGAGAATATACAGATCATGTCATTCATTACAGGATCCCGCGAAAGGTGCTCCAGATTCTCAAGTAAGAGGCGTCAGGTATCTGAGGTTAACATTAACATCTACATACATAAAATATAATTATCTGCCTGTTTATACATATATATATATATATATATATATATATATATATATATGTGTGTGTGTGTGGGGGGTTATATCAGTAGTATCAAAATTCCTTTAAAACTCGGTGGTATCAACACATATCATCTTGCAACAATGCGTATCGGAATAGAACGTCCCTTTCGAAATATTTTTGTCACTTAAAAAAGTTAAGAAAACTCCGACGGTAAAATAGAAAATATTAAATATAACTAGTACTTGTAAATCCTCACTTGATCCATGTTCCGTATTTTTGCAAGAAAAAAATGCATATTATTAAGTTTCATAACAACAGAAATCTGTTAAAATAAAGAAATGAATTAACGATCTTACCTTAAAATATAGTTTTTAAAAAATCATAAGTAATTACGTATTACAATTGTATAGACATTATTTTATTAGTATACATTGGTCCACCCAACATTCATTTGATTTATTCAACTATAATATTGTCATGTTTCACCTTCTATTCAATATAATTAACACCCTATATAGTTGTTTCCACATTTTTAATTTTACCTATTGACCCCTTTAAAATGTTTCTTGAGTATATTAAAAAATGTAAAAAATATATTTATTTAAAAATCCGTTTCTGGCAAATTTATATCTAATTCAACAAATCGGCCAATCATACTTGGATGTCATGTCTACGCATGAGTTTTCTTGACATAATAATAACGCCCCCACCCCCACCACTGACCATATTTTATATTTTAGCGTAGAGCTGATGTTTAACTGGTTAATCTAGACATACCATAAGTATATTGCTTATTCTGACAACCCCTTTAACTTACGAAAAGTGTTAAAGATTTGTTTTAAATTTCCCTAATAAATCATTTTTATCATTAAAAATACATCACCTAAAGAAGTACCATCTTAGTACTGAAACATGATAGTTTTTTTGTGTAGCGGTGCTAAATATTTTTATTGTAATTTATCATAATAAAAATATTATAATATTTTGCTCTACTGTGTATTGTGCACATTTTTAAAAAAAATGAATGCTACGAACTTTCGATTTTTACCACATTTGTTTTTTTTCTTTTATTTGTATATATATATATATATATATATATATATATATATATATATATATATATATATATATATATATATATATATATATATCATAATTAAGTAATTCATAGAATCTAGAAGAAACCTCAACAAAATGCAGAAAGCACTGGACGGCCATTTCGTCCTATATCTGGGACTCATTAGCAGAGCGCATCTACTACCGAGAATTGAAACCCGAACAGTTACGATAGGAAGCAAACGCGTTTGCTGATGAGTCCCAAATATAGGCCGAAATGGCAGTCCAATGCTTTCTGGATTCTGTTGATGTTTCTTTTAGACTCGATGAATTACTTAATTAGGATTATTTCAAATCCTCCTAATTATTTCTATGTGTATATCCTTGCTTGAACCGGCTTCTAATGCTCTGGAGTGACCGGCTTGGGGATAGTAGTCGTAGTTCGGGGGTCACAGTCCTATGGGTAAAAGAGAAACTCAGAGAAGTTCCACCACGGAATTTGTGATTGAGCAGCACTATATCGAGTCTAATTCGTTACCTCTTCGTCAGAGAGAACCGTTGGTACAGTTGATATGGCGTTTGTCTATAGATCGTAAAAGTCTGGGTTTCGGTAGTGGAAGCGCGCTGCTGATGATTCCCAAATATAGGACGAAACACGGCCGTCCAGTGTTTTTTGCATTCTGTTGGGGTTTTCTTCTAGACTCGATGAATTACTTAATTAGGATTATTTCAAATCCTCCTAATTATCTCTCTTTCTCACTCTTTCTGTCTCTCTCTCTCTGTCTCTCACTATATATATATATATATATATATATATATATATATATGATATAAATGTCAGCAGAATAATTATTTTTGAACTCTTAAAAAGTAATTTTAAACAATAATTCAGTACTTTAATGCAGTGATTAATTTTGAGTTTTTCTGTAGTTTATTGATGCCTATCGCATCTACTCCTCCCTACATACTGAGATGAAGGCCAAACCAAGAGTGCTACACAGGAGCTAGTTTATAATAAAACGTGCACAGCAATTTTGCATATAAAAGGAAAATAAAATTAACTACCCTTGAACCATGAAAGCCACGATAATGGCTAACATAACATATTAATATATATTTTAACCTCAATAATGGAGTGCGTTTCATGCGCATTTACAATAAAATCACAACTATCAATCACTTTTGTAACAGCACTATGAAACTGATCCGTGAATTTGAGAGGGTTAAAATAAAATATAGAATATTCAACGAAGGATACATGTATATATATATATATATATATATATATATATATATATATATATATATATATATATATATATATATATATGTGTGTGTGTGTGTTTGTGACTTTTATTATTGATATATATATATATATATATATATATATATATATACAGAAATATGCTATTATTACATAATTATAGGGTTTAAACTTTTATTGTATATGTGTTTGTGCGATTGTATTTGCCAGCATGGCTGATGTTAACCTCCAGGAGAGAGAGTCATTGCTCCTTTTCGACAAACATTTTCCGCTTACATGACGTGGAAAGATTATATTGAATCAACTGTTTTGTTGGTTTGCACTATTGTGCTAGACAATTTTTCTTGTCATAATTTAGATTACATATTTAAAAGACTACCTTTCGTTCTTGCTTTGAATACTCCGGTCACATCTGTTCTGGTGATCCTGCTATACATTTAAGGTTTTCAAAGACGAATTTGCAACGTTATTAACACTGACCTGACATCTCGGCTTCATATAATTTTGCCCCGCTGTAATATAGCTTCCTTATACCTTTTCTATAAATACTTTCATGGTAATTGTTCTGATTTAAATTTTAAGCTAAGGGAGAGGATTTCTAGACATCAGGAAAGCAAGAAGCAGCAAAGCATTTATTATAGAGTTTAGAGAGTACAGTAGCCAGCCAGTTCATGAGTAGATATCTTGAGGGGTACTGTAGAGTACCATCTAGTCAACATTCTTTGTGAGGATCTATTTTAGAGATGATAGCAGAAACCATGAGCGCAGTTACATGCATGCCACTCAATAGAGATACATTTTTAAGTGGAAATCTTCCGGATAATTCAATCTGAAGAGAATTGACGAGCAAAACATTCTATTTTCTCAGGAGAAGATCTTAACACTTCCAGGGCAGAGAAGCGAGAAGGAAAAGGTGACTTACACTTATGTAGCCAGATATAATACAAAAGAAAACTAGTAACGATTCATCCCAAACAAACAGAGACTAAATTCATAACACTTCTGACCAGCGGCCGTAACCCTCAATGAAACTCCTTGACTTCAGACCTCAAATGGTTACGCATAGGTTCGGGCAACCACTAAAGATACTGGAATAAGGATCCGTCCCTTGTATCTCTCTAGAAAATACCTGACTCCTTCTTCTATGCGCCGTCTTTACAGGAGTCAGCTCAGAAAAGAACACTATTGCCATATTTGGACTGATGTTGCCCAAATCTCACAGTCCAGCCCTGAAAGAGGTAAAAAGCGATCACATTATGAGTGATTATTTTCCAACCCGCAACTTTTCCCACAAACGAAGCATTCCTAGCTTTCCCCTACTCTAGCGTTATTTTTTTATGACAGATTTCCAAACAAGCTATATGTCTTAGTTCTATGAGTTCAGACCTTTACAGCTAAGACCCAGCATTCTAGAGTCACGGCGTTAATTAATCCCAATTTCTTTAGCAATCTTTTGATAAGAACGGTTATTTTGTAAAACAGACTTCCGAGAGGGTACTTCCCATACAATTATAATATTAACACCTTGAAATCTAGAGTCAAACGATGTCTATCTTATATATTTTCATTATATGCACTTCTTGCTTCGCCCTTCCTCTACCCTTACGCCCTTACAAGAATCTCACTCAGTAACACGTTAGCTTGAGTGGCTCTTATGCCTTATATTGAGTAAATTTATGTAAAATAAGAAAATGAGAAAATGAGTTTGGATTTGAAAATTGAGATGAATGGTCAACCATTAATTTAAATTCATTGTCAGAGAAAGCAATTTACACTTGGAAAATATGATTTGCGTAAAATAAAAGCTTCTTTCATTATTAGACTGTGACCCATTAAACACACACAAACACACATTCAAACATACACATTCACACACGCACACACAGAACATGTATGTACTTATAAAAATGAATATATTCACTATTGGGGAGAACTGATTGTCAAATAGTTTTTACAATGAAGTCACCTGAAAAGTGGCTTTATTTCACGAAATAAAGTGCATATTTTATTAATATTTACTGTTATTGCTATTAATATATTCCTTGAAAACAACAGAGGTGAAATCACCGAAGAGAAAAACCACGTCATCCATCAAAATCACGGAAATGCTGAAAAAGGAACTTCAGGTAAAGGCACAGAGAACAAAGACGATACAAAAAGCGTTGTAGGTTTGTGGCGAATAAAGAAAACAGCAACCAGCGAGTAAATTCAAGCTCTCCCACATGGTATTCCAAACTTGAGTCGTTCCTTCTTGAGTTCTATCACAAAATCACACTAACAGACTGTTCTTGCTGCCAACCGTGAACATCACTCGAAGAACCGCACTGGGAAAAAGTAGTTGCTTTTATATTTGTCCATATACCCATAATCCATTGCGTCCATGTCCCATATGGCATTGCATCTTTATGCAAGTCCCCCCCTCATTCTTTTACGTTATCTGGCCGAGGACGGATTACGGCAGAGCGGTAAGTGCTTTTTTCTCCCTCATTTCAACTGCAGTAGCTTTACATGCTAAGCAAATACGGGCTCATTTTTGGCAGGGACAAGGCAAGTCTCGTCCCATGTTCTGTCTCATGTCCGCCACAAGGTTCTATCGCCAAAATAAAATATTCCAAACAGACCTTAAGAAATTTTACAGGGAAATTGGAAAAACACTTATACATGTCGAAAGGCCACCATCGATTGATAATGTACAGACATTTTGGGAAAATATTTGGAGAATCCCAAAGGAATATAAACCAAATGTAGAATGGATCCAACGTGAAGAAGAACGAATGCTGCATACACCTTTGCAAGAATGGGAAAATATAACCACAAATAATGTTATGCAAGATCTAACGAAATCCCAAAATGGAAATCCCCAGGAAATGTCAAGGTGCCCAATTTCTGTTTCTATCATCTCTCTTCAATCGATAAAACCCTTGCAAAAACTCTATGAATGCCTGTAATAATCCTAATGAAATCCCGGAATGGGTCACTGAAGGCATTACATACCTCATGCCAAACACATTTGAAACAGGTTATCCGAAAAATCATAAGCCAATGACATGTCTCTCCACCACGTATAAGTTGATCACATCTCTCCTGACGAACCGTACTTACTTCTTTTTCTAAGTAAACAACATTCTTCCACTGGAACAGATGGGATGCAGGAGACGTTCATATGGCTGCAAAGATCACCTGGAAAATTGCAGGAGACGATGTAGAAAGCTTAGCGCAGCGTGGACTGATTATCTTAAAGCCTTTGATAGTGTGCCATACTCTTGCATCCTTAAGACTTTGGAAGTTTCCTCTTTGGTAGGAAATTTCCTTAAGCACTGCATGGGAAAGTTGAACACCACATTCTACCTAAATCACACCAGAGGCACTGCCATCTCCAACCGTCTAAATATCCAACGTGGAATCTTTCGAGGAAACTCCGTGTCACCCCTTCTGTTTTGTTTGTACTTATTCCCGCTTACGCATGAACTAAACAACTGTAGGTATGGTTACAAACTAAATAAGAAATATTCAATCGCCTACTCTACATGGATGATCTCAAACTTTTTGCCGAAGACGACAATGAGTTGAAGGGCCTCATCATTATTGTAAAATGTTTCAGTGACGATATAGATATGGACTTCAAATTAGATAAATGTGCAAAAGTAACATTCAAGAAAGAGAGTATTACATAAACACCCTTAATAGATTTAGACTTTGTCACAAAGAGAACTGGAACAAGATCAAGCCTATAAGTACCTTGGAATTATCGAAGGAGATGTTATACAACATCCCCAAATGAGGGAGAAGGTAAGAAAGGTACTACAGGCGTGTACCGAGCTGAATTCAGCCATAAAAAACCTTGGCTGTACCTGTGGTGCAATACAGCTTTAACATCCTTAATCGGACCATAGCTGACATTGTCCATGCGAATGGAGGCCAAAACAAGAATGTTTCTCATTTGCTATCTCATGCATCATCCCAAAGCTGACGTTGATCGTCTCTATGTACCCAGATCCGAAGGAAACTACAACAACTGTCCTTCAAAGATAACTGGAAACTACAGAAGACTGGGTGATGATATGTGCCAAAGAACATAAAAGTAGTAATCGTCTTTATTCCCTAATAAAGGAAGCCAACAAGTTCAAAATGGAGTTTCAAATGTTTGCAGAAATACAAGTAAAGCACAATAAAGCAACTGAAGTTGCAAAATACTTAAAAAAGAGAGCCAAGACAAATGCACCCGACCAGATACAGAATCAATGGCAAGATAAACCGTTTCATGGCCAATAATCTGCACGTACTAAACCAGCTGATAAACCCCATAGCCATCAGTGGCTGCGTAGTGTAAGGTGAAAAGCTGAAACTGAAGGATTTATCCTTGCTGCACGTGATCAGTGCTTGTTAACTAGAAATTATCAAGTACACATACTAAAATATTATGTTAGCCCAAAATGTAGATTCTGTGATAAATATCCAGAAACAATTAATTATACTGCATGCTATTGGCACCCACTGAATATAAAACCCAGCATGACAGAGTTGGCCAATATCTCTACTAGAAAATATGCAACTTCTACAGGAAGGAAACTGAAAGAAATTGGTATGAACACCACCCAGACCCGGTTACGGAGATAGGACCTGTTACAATTTTATGGGACTACAAAATACAAATCGCTGGCATTTGTTATTAGAGAGCGCAAACAAAAAAAGTGCCTCCTTATTGGTATGGCAGTCCCTGCAGATTGCAATGTATCTTTGAAGATATACAAAAATCTATCAAAATACAAGGATATTGGAATGAAAATCTAAAAAATGTGGCACATGGGAACATCAACAATACCTGTTGTAGTTGGAGCCCTCGGATTGGTTGGAAAAAAATCCAGTAAACTAATTGAAGGAGATTCTTAGAAGCCCATGCTTTATAGAAATACAAAAAAATGTTCTCACGAGTACAGCTCACTCATTACAAAGAAATTTATCTATGTGAAATATGTTTTTTAATTGGTCAGTGCGAGATATCATGATACCATTTCTATGCTTAGGTCTCTGGCTGGTTCCCGGAAAGAAATGTGTACACACCAGAAATCAAAAGAAATAATAATAATAATAATAATAATAATAATAATAATAATAATGATGATGATAACTTTAGGACTTAACAATACACACAGAACAATCAAAGTTAATCGTCCCGACACGGAGATGAAAGATCACAAGAATAGAATACGCCTTCTTATGAAATATGCTTGTAGATTTTAATGTATCTTTGAAGATATTCCAAAAATTATCAAAATACAACGATCTTGAATTAGAAATCTCAAATGTCGGACATGAGGTCATCAATGTTTCCAGTTGTAGTTGGAGCACTCGGATTGATTAGAATCATTTCCAACAGATTAATTGAAGAGATTCCTGGCAGCCCATTATAGAAATACAAAAAAAAATGTACTAACAAGTACAGTCTTACACATTATGAAGGGCTTTATCTAAGTAAAATATGTGATCATAGGATTATTTTCTTTACAAAAATGCTTAGTGCAAAATATTATGATGCCATTTCTGACCTTAGAAAATCTAATAATAATAATAATAATAATAATAATAATAATAATAATAATAATAATAATAATTTAGTGATAATAAACTATATAAAAGAAATATTTAAGGAATTATGATTGTACTCCAAAATGTTTGCATTCTCGAATCAACAACATTTAACAGAGAGAAGCAGACACAAAACTAGCAACTAAGTAAATTCTTATAACGCTTATGCATGCATTGATCGTGCGAGAAAAATTCCGTTAAGTCTTGCTTTTATCAAAACCTGTCAATATGTTGCACACGTTTGGCTGTGGTACGTGTGCCTATTATACACTTATCAGACGAGGAGTCAGAATAGATGTATATTGTCTTCTTATATTTGGGTTTCAGGATCAATTGGCTGGCGTTTTGTTCTTTCACTTAACAAATCTGTTAAATCATTTCGCTCCCTGCAAGGCAATAACATCTCTAACACACAAGTGTTTATTGAATGTGAAGGAATATGTGAAAACGAAAACATTATTAAGGAGAGAGAACAATGAAGGAACAGGAATTAAGAAGACAGATGATGTTGATTGACATTGCATTTAAATTTTTGAAGATCAATTTTGACTAGAAAGCAAAAAGCCGGAAGAGAGTTCCACAAGCGAGAGGTGCGAAAAAAGTAAGTGTTAGTACAGAACTTACCTTACATCTCGTCCTTTCAACAGTAAAATGATGAGAACTTTCCTCTAATCTCTTCATAGAGTCTAGGTACAATAGAGGAAAATTCATCAGAACAATTACCATGAAAGTATTTATAGAAAAGGCACAGGGAAGCTACGTTAGGGCGTTTGGAAAGGGACGGAATCTTGAAGGGAATTCAACAAGCGAAAAGTGCAAGCTAACATAGAAATTACGACTTCATCTAGCGATTTCGCTTCTAAAATGATGAGACCTAACTGCCAATCTAGTAAATTTCAAGAGAAGGTTCTACACTGCACAAATCGGCACAAATACTAAGAATATTGAAGAAAGAAAAGATCAGACGTGTAGATGATTTTCGTTTATTGATTTACTCGTATTTCTTCTAATTGTAATTGTCGGGAAAATATTATTTTGATTTTTAAGGGAAAAAAAAAACTAAATAATTAGCACTGATCATCGTCTATAACAATACAAACCGGTCGGAAGGTGTCTAAGACTAAATCAAAATCTGGTTCCATGGTGGCTTGCCGGAAGTATATAGGGGGATATCTATCTATAGATATTGTCCAACTGTTGACAACAGCAATCTTTCTAAGTACTGCCAAAGATTTCGATCACCCTATTACCAGAAAACTGCCCACCAGGTACCCACATAATGAAAAGTCGCATCCCCTGATCAATTGCATCACCAAAATGTTAAATTTAAATCATTCAGGTCATCGAAGAAAGGAACTGTTTAATGACATCCTGAACAGAAAACAGCGATTACACCTCTACTCTGTTCAATAAACACAAAAGGAGAGTAGGGTCCAGGCGATAAGCGAACCTAACCATCTAGCATCTCTCTATCTATCTATCTATGCTAATATATATAAGCAATAATAAATAAATGATATAGCAAATGAATAATCAATATTATGAATGAGACCGTGATAAAAGTAAATTCAGTTCGAAATTGTTCAGATCAGGTCATTGGTGGGATTTTTCAGGATCCTACGGAAGGTGCTGAAATTTTGATGTGACTTGTTGTCACTTATTCTCTAACGAGAGGCGTTAGGCGTCTGAGATTAATATTAACGTCTATACACATAAAATTATTATTAGTATAAACTACAGTAATATTACACAGATGCATATTTCTACTTTTAAATATATGTATGTATATATGCATGCATGTATGTATAAAGGTATGTACGTATATATGTATGTATATATGTACGCATGTATATATGTATGCATGTGTGTATATATGTATGTATATATGTATGTATGTATATATATGTATATATGTATGTATGCATATATGTATGTAAGTATATATGTATGTATATATGCATGTATGTATATATGTATGTATTTATATATGTATGTATGTATATATGCATGTATGTATATATGTATGTATGCATATATGTATGTATATATGTATATATATATATATATATATATATATATATGTATATAATTTATGTATGTATTTAAATATGTATGTATATATGCATGTATGTATGTATATATATATATATGCATGTATGTAAGTATATATATATATGTATGTATATATGCATGCATATATATATGTATATATATATATATATATATATACATACATATATATATATATATATATATATATATATATATATATATATATATATATATATATATGTATGTATGTATATATATACAAAGAAGCAAAAAGAATGGAAAGAGAAACGACTCATTTGTACGTGTATGAGCACACATACATAATTTTTTTTCTTCCTCTCTTAGCACTCGATACGAGAAACTGTAAAAGAAAGACGTTCTCTCTCAATTGTGCCTTGTTCAGCACAAACCATAGTCGTGCGCGCCATTTTTTTCTTTATCTGCACATGCGCACTTAGTACCTCATCTCTCTGACTGACTGGCAGCGGCTACAGTTACTTTTTTTTTTAATCATCTGTCTTTTCTTTTTAATGGTTCTCTTTTTGTATTCATCTGCACGTAACAATATTGCTTATATAACATGCCTTATATTCTTTTTTTTTTTCATTTCACTTGTCTCTGCTTTCATCACCCAGTCCCGGAAAATTTATCTTTTTTGCCGCCGCCGCCATTATTCCCTCGCCTCCCACTTCTCCTCCACATTCTTCTTCTTCTTCTTCTTCTTCTTCTTCTTCTTCTTCTTCTTCTTCTTCTTCTTCTTCTTCTATTTATTGTGATAAAGTATATAAGACATCATTGAGAGCTTTTCGGGTGACAATGTATACATTATGAGGTTGAAACTTTGATTTTGAAAATTCAGGGAATTAGCAGGATCGTTTTTCTCTATAGCAATTTTTAAAAAGCAATACCATTCTCGTAATGCTCGTATCGCAAGTCGTAAATAGTGTGTTTCGTTTATATTTTCACGGTTTCCTCTACGTTGGACAGAACAAACGCGAATTATGTTGACTGCAGGGCTACGTGAATAGCTCATATTGTAAAAACCATACATTTATCTTTTTATCAACAAAACAAAGACGAAAAAGGCAAAAGCAAATGCAATGAACCAAATGCGAGAACGATGGCAAGATAAACATACATATGTCCAATATTCTGCCTGTACCAAACAAGTTGATGTAAACAAACAACATACCCATCAGTGGTAGTGTATTATAGGATTAATAGCTGAAACCGAAGGTTTGATTTTTGCTGCACAGCACCAATGCTTGCTAATTAGAAATGTTTCAAACAAACATATGGAATGCAGATTATGTCAGCAACAGCGAGATTAACTGATCTTTTTGTAACAGGTTTTACGGTATTAGCATCCAGAGAATATAAAACATTTCGTGGGACAATATCGGCACTTGAAAATCTGAAGCTTTTATGGGAAGAGAACTGCAAGAAACTGATATGAACACTACTCAAACCAGATTAGAGACAGAGGATAAATAACAATTTTGTCGGACTTTACAGTACATACAGACACAAGAATCAACCACCAGACATAGTAATGAAAGACAACAACAACAAAAAAAATAATAATAATAATGTGCTTTCTCATTGACATATCCTTTCCTGCAAACGATAAAGTATTTTGAAAGCTTTTAAAATATTATCAAAATACATGGATCTTCAAGTGGAAATTTTACGATTGTGGCATATGAATATATCATTAATTCTAGTTGCGGTTGGGTCCAAGTCTGATTGGTAAATGATTCCATAGACTCATTGAAGGGAGCACATACCTTTAAGAAATACACAACGTCGTAGATTATATCATACAAAGAGTTTTACCTATGTAAAATGTTCATGCTTTTTTTAGTTGTTTTTTTTTTTAATCTAATATGCAGGCAATATATCATTATAGTATTTTAACCTTCGATCTCTGGTTGGGAAGAAAATGATTATGTACCAGAATTCAAAGGAAATGAGAATTATAATAATAATAAAGATTAAATTAATTCTTCACATTAATATAATCGAATAGACCTTGCCAGTCTCTTCTCACACAGCACAATGGAAAATAATTCTTCTTCGGTCTGCTCTTTCGACGAGTATTTCCATCTGTCATTTTTGGTCAAGGTCTAACCTAACTAAATTCCAAGATTGGTGCATTTAGAGATTCTCGTTAAAATCCAAATAATTTGAAATTGTATCCGCCCTAATCTCGTATTTCGGCCTCAGTCAGGTTCCCATCCGCTGTAACATGACATCCCTGTGCTTGGTACCATGATTCACGAATATAAACACAGTACTAGATTAGCAGGCAAGTTTGATCACTTTAGTTTTGAAATGGCTAGATGTAAATTCTATGCTAACAATGTTTCCCTCGCATTTCACTTTTTTAGAACCAGCTTCTTGCTTCCCAGTTAACTTTGATCTTCAAAAATTTAAATCCAATGTCAATCGATATCTTTTGCCTTCTCAATTATCGTCATTTTATTGTGCTCAATCCTTTATAGTGTTTCTATTTTGGTCGTATTCTTTCATACACAACAAACCCCTGCTTCTTTATTCCCTTACTTGGAGTGAAATGATTTTTTGAAAAAGATAGGGCCTCTTCTTTTAGAATATTTGTATAACAATTTTTTTCTTACTCTTACATTCGTTATTTAGTTTATAACTGTGTGTTAAAGAAGACTTTTTTAATCCTCTTCTCTATGGGTTTTTCTATCTTTAAAAATGGTTTATGCATACGTGAATAAAGTTGGCAGTTCCTCTTAGTATAGCATCTAATGTTCCACATACAGGCTTTCTGCAGGTTTTTAATGCCTGAAGAGAAAATATGTATATTTTTATCAGTGAGAATCCATGCCAAAGATTCTTAAGATAAAATCCCGTAAATAATTGCAAAAGAAATCTACCGAAAATTTCCAGACACATTCTCTAGTTATAACAGTATCTTTCAAAATACATTTAAACTGGACATTTAATTGCAAATTCGCACTCGCCTGACCAGAGTTAAAATATTCTCATTCTTAATACATTGACTGTTACGTGAAACGTTGCTCCTGACCAAAAAAATTGTTACTTCTACAGTGAACTCTAGTTACACCTAAACTGGTTTTAAATTGTGCCGATTACAAGAGAACGGATGAAAGTTAATCTTCGTAACAGATTAAATCCCAAACTTAAGGGTGGCACCTAACAAGATATCAGTAATGCTTTAACAAATATTAGCTTGATTTGTATATATATATATATATATATATATATATATATATATATATATAATCTTATAAATATAAGTAATTATACTCGTCCGGAAAAACCTTAGGTGTTTTGGCTTGTAAATTAACAAACCAATACCCAATAAGGAATAAAAAAAGAAAGAACTAAGAACATGTAATTCAGACGAAAGCAATCGACTAGAATCCAAGCTCAGAATCTGAAGAAAAAAACCCATCACGAGTTAAGCAAAAATAACTAAGTAAAGTAGACTACACTAAGTAGACCAAATCTAACTATAAAACTAAAGAGCCAGGCAAACTCACCTTGGTTTCACCTACGCGATCCGCGCAGGTTTGCCTGGCTCTTTAGGTTCATAGTTAATATATATATATATATATATATATATATATATATATATATGCGCATTGTAAGGTATGGTCATTTGGACTGAGTTCAGGAAGTGTGCCCGACCAAGAGTTTTACAATTTCCTTTTTTGAGGTTCAATTGATAAATGACTAACCTTACAAGCGATTACTAACAGAATTTTAAAACAAATGGATAACACCCTAGAATATTTGATCTATTCAAGTGAATCCCCCCATCTCCACATAACTAAGTGCAATTATTACGGGCCAGATTATATTGAAAATAAATATTTGCTGAGCAACCCTCGTTTCATCATTTAGGCTGGTTGAGTATTTCCACGATTCGTTTCCCTTGTCAAAAAGGAGTGTTTTTTATCCCTAGTCTCAAGCTAATTTTCTCATGCTACGCCGTGAAAAATCTTATATTGACAAAAACAGATACAAAGAGAGAGAGAGAGAGAGAGAGAGAGTTAGAGAGAGAGAAAGCAACAAAGAGAGGGAAAGAGTGCTTAAATATCCAATATGAACCCACCATCACCTAAGTTCATTAGAACAAATTTAAACAATTATCAGACTAAGAAAATTATCAATTTTTTTAATGTTTTTTTTCTTTTGGGGCATATATTATCGTCGGAAGTCTCCAGTGATATTTTTAATAGAAATGTTTTTATTTACCTTAGTCAGACTATCATCCTCATCTTTGTTACCATATTTATTACATTTCGCCCTTTCAGTATCGGTCTATATTTCTGAAATGAGGTATTATGTACACTATTTACATTATTCGGACTATTGTACTCATCTTTGTCGCCATATTTATTACAACGTTTCGGCTGTTGTACGCCCCGGCCTTCTTCAGGTGGTTGGAATGTCGAACTGAACCCTTTATTTCGCTCGCTGAACCAACCACCTTCCAACCACCTGAAGATGACCGAAGCATACAACGGCCGAAACGTTGTGATAAATATGGCAACAAAGATGAGGATGATCGTCCGATGAATGTAAATTGTGTACATAATACCTCCTCTCGTATATATAGACAGAGATGTGTTTTTTTAAGTATATCCATTGCTGCTGTTCAGACATGAAAATGTGAAGACTGGGATTTTTATAGCGTCTAAAGGAACTTATTGTCGGCTGCATATGCAAAATCGAAGGTGCATATGGTCTTGAATTCAGAATTATCCTTCCACTAGACTGGTTGCTAACTAAACAGCACAGACAGTACTGTTATTTAATGCATCGCTGGGGAAGAAATGATCGATTCATTGCTTTCACAAGAGTATTTCCACACACTGAATGTAACGAACGCGGCTTCCCAATGTGTTTTTCCTAGATACAAACTATTGTTTCATTTATACATCCGACCTGGTAGACATTAAACTTGCTTATAATATATCCTATACTTGCTTCCGTTGTCGATCCTCACTGGGTCTCCCCTACGTTCGGCCTTGTGCCACATCTAAGCTACGCTTGGAAAATCACTATACTTGCTTCCGTTGTAAATCTGTAAGGTTTCGAATCTTGTGCCTGCCGCTATTGCTTTCTGATAAATCGTCTATTCCTATTTGTAAGTTTAAATTATTGGTTATCAATTTTGAAAATCAAATATAAAGCCTATTCAAATATTTTCCCCAACCATTACGCCATTTTCTTCTGTAGTAACATTGCAGGAAGCGTGGTCATTGTCATCCAAGCGGCTTCCATTGCCAGTTCAAAAGTGCGATGTCTGGAATAAATGCTGAATATTTCGATATAGCTTCATCTACTACTTGTCAATGTCGTATAGGAATATTCGTATGACAAATTTGAATGTCAGCAAATTTGTCTACCGATTGAAAAGATTTCCAGAAATCCTTTTAAGACAATTATATCAGAATTCCGTCCTAGTGTCCGCAGTGTTTTTACTTACACAAAACTTTGCCAATATTGGAATTCATTCTGAAGAGAAAGATAAAAATTAAAGGCATTTTCCTCATTAGCCAGAGAATCATATTGTACCAAAAAGAACCAAGAGTGTTTAGCATAAAATAAAAAAAAAACATGTTTAGCATAAAAGATCCAAGAGAATTCTGTTTGGTTTAAGATTCAGTAAAATGGTGTTCGGTATAACGTCGAAAAAAATAATGTTTGGTTTAAGAATCAATAAAATAGTTTTTGATATAAGATTGAATAACATTGTGTTTGGTATAAAATCAAAGAAATGGTGTATGGTATAAGATACAATAGGATTGTGTTTGGTATGAAATCTAAAAAAATCGTGCTTGCCATAAGATCCAATAAAATCGTTTTCGCTAGAAGTAAAATAAAGAATTTCCCATTCGAAGTTCGACTGAAATTCGAACTCGGCTATCTGATTTCACATTCAGGACCGCTATCGATTACACCACCCGCACATTCACATCTCCTACGTGAGATTGATAGAGCAAGAATAAAGGAACGGACAGAGAGAGGAAATACGATCTGATATAGATATACAGACAGATGGATAGATTTCTCTGGAAAGAGATAGATAGATAGATAGATAGATAGATAGATAGATAGATAGATAGATAATGAGCCAACTGTGATAGATAGATAGATAGATAGATAATGAGCAGACTGAGATAGATAGATAGATAGATAGATAGATAGATAGATAGATAGATAGTGAGCCAACTGTGATAGATAGATAGATAGATAGATAGATAGATAGATAGATAGATAATGAACAGACTGTGATAGATAGATAGATAGATAGATAGATAGATAGATAGATAGATAGATAGATAGATAGATATGTTTCATTACAAGTTCGGCCGTCACTTGAGTGTGTGAAGAAAAGTAAATTACTTTCAACTGTATCAGCCCCTGCATCATCTGATGTGGCAAGGGGTCTCGTGGGAAATCCGAAAAAGCATGTTAGCATACAGGCAGTGTCAGGCGGGAAGAAGAATAAAAAAAAATGACTGACCT
>OZ010608.1:15173480-15185980 GCA_963932145.1 Acanthosepion lycidas | reverse complement strand
AAATACTGATTAATTACACAGGCATGTCTTTTAGATTTATTTACATTCTCTGGAATATAAATGTATAGAAACTAGCGTGGCCGAAAATTGAGGGATCAGTTTATAAATTGATTGTAATGCAAAATTAATACCCCACTTTATATCCACTTACAATTTCTTGTTTGTTGATAAGCCGTAGAATACGAATCAATAAATGAAATACCGGTAAGATACACCATTATGTAGTTTACATTTATTTACATTGAATATAAAGCTATAAAAACTACCGTGGTCGCAAAGTGAGGGATCATTTTATATTTTGATTGTAATGTAGAATTAATCCCCCACTTTAATTCCACTTATAATACCCTGCTTGATAACCTGTAGAAAACGAATCAAACAATTAAGCTCTGATTAGATACACCATTATCTTGTTTACATTTAATTAGATTGAATATAAAGCTCTAGAAACTACCATGGTTGCAAAGTGAGGTATCAGTTTATATGTTGATTGTAATATAAAATTGATTTCCTATTTTGATAAATCGAAAAAAAAATCAATCAGTCGGCCTCGAATGCTTAAATTTGATGTGTTTAATGCTGTGCAATTATAAGAAAGGATCCTGACCAGATTAGAACTCTAGAAAATTTCAAATTTTATCCCCAAAAATCTAGTGCCAGGATGTTAAGAGAAAGATTTATTGGAAGTTTCAGTGAGGAACGAACGTTTCAATTTCGAATAAATTCCATGATGGAAAATGAGATCTGAAACATCTTCCTACTTCAATTTTCTTCCATACAAAGTAAAATGGCGCCGAATTTGGTCACGAATGGGCAATGATGTTGAGGTAGATTTTAAGAAATTATTTATATTTCACATGCTTGAGAGAACCTATAAACTGATCGATCACTTTGCTAAATATTTTTAGGTTGTAAGAAATGTTAGGAGATGATAAAGATTCACTGATACTAATCGTGTAATTAACCCATAGCTGAGGGAGAAGTCGTTAAGCGTAAGTGAATATAACGACCCCGACTAGAATTGGAACTCGGCTATCGGATTTCCAGTACCGAGCCATTACAACATCCGCACATCCAATTTACAGCAGCTGGTATTCCCAAACGGTTACTCATCTAGGTATTGAACAGTCTCGAAGTTGCTTAACTTTGATGTGTTTCAACATCATATGGCCGTAAGTCATACCACCTACACACCCAAGCTTACAGCACCTTTTATTCATAATCTGTTGCCCATCTACGTATTGACTAAGTTCGACGTTGCTTAACCTTTATGATCGCACAAGAATCGATGTTTCAAAGTGGTAAGGCAGTAGCCAGTACTCTCGGTTTACCTACTGTCATATAGGAAGAAAATGAGTAACTACCAATACCGAGGTGTATAAATAACGGTGTCAGGCTACTAACAGGAGTGACTATTAAGTGACTATTGAGCGGAACTATCCAGTCGAATTAGTGTGAACTATTGTGTGTTGAGGATTTGGGTTTTGATTTGCCGAACGTTAATCCGAGCAGCGCTACTAACAAGGTATTCACTGAAATGCTTAATTATTTTGGATGACTTTTTCTTCTTTGTTTTTATTTGCGGTTGCAATCAAATACTGTTGTATTTAGCAATGAAGCCATGTGTTATACTTAATTGTTAACGGCCACCATACATCACAAAACTACTTATATTGCTCTGACTCTGATATACGCTGTTGTTACTAGAATACATCAGTAGTTGTTACCCTGGATATATGTGGTCTCATTTGTGTATGGTTAAAGTTTTATTAACACAAAACCAATTTGAAATGTGGAAATTACATAGGATAGCTCGTTTGACAATTGTTAGTAGAAATTGTAGGCCGATTTTATTTTATAAAGTGTTGTAATTATAGTATATCGGTTCATTTCGTTGCTATTTGTCTTTCTCAATATTGATTTGTCCGCTTACTCGACAACGACTGGAGAGTAGATCGATCGACATATTATAACCTAAGATAATAAAAAAAAAAGAAAATATAAAACGTACCTGGAAGTGTGCTCTGGACAAAATTTGCTAGATTCTGTTTGCTATTGAGCCGATCAAGATTTCATATTAATTAACGAAGAAAGCGTAACGATGAATGGCGAACGAAAAAAAAAAGGACAAAACAAAGGGAGAAATGAAGAAAGAAGGTAAGAAGAGGCTGAAAGTGGGAGAGAACGAAAGAGAGAGGTGAATATGGAAATGAAAAAGAAGAAGGATGAACCATCTAAAGAAAAGGAGAGAAAAGCTGGAAGTTGGAGAGAACGACAGAGAGAGGTGATGATAGAAACGAAAAGAAGAAAGATGAAACATCGAAAGAAAAGGAGAGATAGGCTGAAAGTGAGAGAGAATGAAAGAAAGAGAAAGTGAAGATGGAAATGAAAAGGTGAAGAATCTAAAGAAAAGGAGAGATAGGCTGAAAGTGGTTACGAACGAAAGAAAGAGAAAGTGAAGATAGAAACGTATAGAAGAAAGACGGAAAATCTAAAGAAAAGGAGAAAAAAGCTGAAAGTGGGAGAGAACGAAGGAAAGAGATGGTGAAGATGAAAACGAAAATAAAAAAAGATGAAAAATCTATAGAAAAGGAGAGAAAGGTTGAAAGTGGGAGAGAGCGAAAGAAGGAAAAGGTGAAGATGGAAACGAAAAAAGAAAGATTAAAAAATCTAAAGAAAAGGAGAGTTAGGCTGTAAGTGGGGGAGAATGAAAAAGAGAGAAGGTTAAGATGGAAACGTAAAGATAAAAGATGAAAAATCTAATAAAAAAGAGAGATAGCCTGAAAGTTGAAGACAATGAAAGAGAGAGAAGGTGAAGACAGAAACGAAAAGAAGAGAGACAAAAATCTAAAGAGAAGGAAGAGAAGGAAGAAATGACTAAAGTATAATATTTCTTCACTGAAAAAAGAAAGAGAGAAAAGTCAGAAAGTGTAAATTTATCAACTCAACGCCATTTTTTAATCAGCACCCCCTCATTCAAGGCAGTAAAGCCACAAAGACACAAGTGGTTACAGGGTGTGTAAGAATTAGGAACAGAAACATTAATAATGAGAGGGAAGAAGAAAGAGTAATCAGGAGGACAATAGATAAATTTTCGCAGGTTAAAGTGGGCTGAAAAATATGGAACCGGAAGAAGGTTCCACATGCGAGAAGTGCAAGAAAAGAAACTGTTCGCATAGAATTTACGGTTGCATCTAACCAGCTCAAGTCTGATATATTTTTTTCCCCATAAATTAAAAAAAAATAACCCTTTCCTCATTGCTAGTCGTATTCGTAGAAGGACGAGATAAATCTGACCTTTGACCTGATCACAGAAAACAAGGACTCTATATAGACAATCCCAGACCTGTTTCATGACGGGGTAGTGGGTGGTTGTTCACTGATTATACAGGTCATTTGTGAAGAAAATGTCAGACAAGGTGTTGGAGGGTGTAAGTGTCGACGTTTTCGTAGATACAGAGAAAAAAAAAATGATTCCCACTCCGACACCACACACATATTAAAAAAAAAATCTGTATAAATATGTCTACTGATAAATATTTCAAACAATAAAATATACACTTAAGCAGATATAATGTCGTTGACAGAAATCTATAAAAGAATAAAAAAAAACGCATAAACACTTGAGAATATATAGGTATATATATGAATACCGTTTATATTAATAAAATCTGCCGCATTAATAAATAAAAAAAATCCATCACTTCTTTAGAAATTGCTTTGTTTACGTTTGGATACGAAACTCTTGAGAAACTAGGGAATATTCCCGTTTTATTCAGTTTTGCTTGATCAACGACACACTCCAAGGTTAAGTCGGCCTACAGGACATTGCATCTAACAACGCTTTCTCCTGCAAATGGAGAACACAGGTCAGAGTCTTGCTGAATGGTGCATATTTTTTGAATAAGACTTCTCGAATAATCAGGCCGGTAACCGAAAATAATATTTAATGCTCTTCAATAAATGAACAGGGCGTCTACACAAATATGAGTATCCACTAAAATAAGGTTAAAGTGAAAAAATATGGACACACACACACACACACACACACACACACACACACACACACACACACACACATATATATATATATATATATATATATATATATATATATATATATATATATATTTACGAACCCCCTCATTCCTTTCTCCAATTTTATCAATAGCGAAGGTAAAGGAGGATCGTAATCTGTGTCATTTTGTTTTTTTAACATTTTACTTTTTTTTTTTTTGTAAAATATATTTTTTTCCCAAGGGTCTCTTTCCGATTGATCAGACACGGCCAGGCGGAATCAATTAAGCAACAAACACGACAGGCAACAAACATCAATGGAGACAGGAAATATAAATTTAATAACAAACATGGAATCGTGGAAAAGATATATAAAAAAAAAAAACGGCCAAAACAAAAATGACGATATACCAAGCATAAACATTTAAACATTGTGGACAAAATGGGAGGAGAGCATCCTCTAAAAAAAGTTAAAATTAAAAATCAGCGTATGGCCTTGTGCCATACTGCCACGAATATATAGAACATTTGCTATACCTGCACGGATACACAAAACATCAACATTTTAAGACAATGTGGAAAGAAACATGTAATAAAAGATTTCATGCTAAATTTGCATGAAAGTACAAATATGAAAAAGGGGTACATTGAAACAAAAACGGAGCAGAAGAAAAACAACAAACTTAAATCAGAATAAAGTCTTTTCCACTAATATTGTCTCTCTTATATTTATTTCCTTTCTTTTTCGTTTCCCTTTTCTATTTCTTTTTATAAGGGTCTCTTTTTGAGGTCTTTTCTTACTTCCTCTTTTTCTCTTTTCGTCGTCTAGGGGCTTGGCGGACGATTAAGCAAAAAATGCGTTCCCTCTCTCTTTCCTCCTGGTATGACAGCATTCTCGCTCGAGATAGTCTGTTCTTTCTTTTCCCTCTCGTGCCTTGTTTCAGGGCTTGGTGACACTTGAAATTGCTTTCTCTCTCTTCGATATAGCGGCGTTCCGCATGCGTCGTCAAACGGGTCCATCCATTCAACTGGGAAACCAATTCGCCTCACAATTTCGCAAACACAGCTTTTCGGCTCATATGCCGAGACATTTGCCAGACGTCCTACCGGTCCGCAGGCCCGGTCAAGACTAACTTTTCCGTTTCACTATTCGTTTCTGTTTTCTTCTTGTCGCGTGGTCAATTTTCAAAATACTAACTTTTTCCCATTATGGGTGGAATGAGGTCATCGACCCTCTCTCTCATCTTCAGAGTCAGAGAAAGTTTAGTTTAAAATGTTTCAACTTCTCCCAACAGGAAGCTATCCGCGTAGATCATGCTGTCAACACCTTGACCAAAAGAGAAGGAAAGGGGGGGGGACACTCTGGTCAATCGTTGTCGCCATTATGTCTACCTATCTCTTTGGGTTTACTATTTTTACATTTTCTGCAAGTACTGGACAATTTATTTTAGAATGCTTCTAAAATATAAGCAATGCTATAGTTTTTATAATAAATTTAAATCGGGGTTCGTAACAATATATATATATATACATATATATATATATATATATATATATATATATAATGACATCAATAGACAGACTGTTTCGTTGTATCACAGCTCATCATTGTCGCTAGAAGTCCGGTTGCCTCTAGGCAGGATAGAAACCCGACTGAGTTGGCGTCAGTTGGGATTCTACTAAGCCGTTGACGCACGGCAGGGATGAAGGTGAATTTAAGCTTATTTATTTTTAGATAAACACAGTGACTAAGGGAACTCGATTCCATTTACCGATACATATGTGTGTGTGTGTGTGTGTGTGTGTGTGTGTGTGTGTGTGTGTGTGTGATTGTTTGTGTGTAAACGCAATTCTTTCTTTTTCTTTTCATGTGCTGTGTCCCTTCAGGACGTAGGCGATCATGTATCTCCACTTCTTCCTATCGCATGTAGCGCTCAATAAGTTCTGTCCCTTTGCTACTACCCCCAGGCCCTGTTATGTCACCCACTTGCTTAAACCCGCTAGTTAGGGTCCTGTATTGCTTTCACATGTTTCGCTTCGCTTCTATTTGACCTGTGAGTACCAAATTCTACAACCCATATTTTCTCATTATGTGTCCCAGAAATTTAAGCTGCCTCTTCCTGATGATAAGTATAAGTTTCCTCCTTGTTTGTATCCTCTCTAAAACCTCTTCGTTGTCCACATGCTCGGTCCATAATATCCTTAGCATCCTTCGATACCTCCGCCGCCTCGACTCTCTTCTTCTTCTATCAAAACACTTCCGAGATATTTAAATTTCCACAACTGCTTGATTTTAGTGTCCTCGACCTGTAAAATCGCATTTCAGGCACATGCATTTTGTCTTGTAGTTCATGCTTAGTCAGTTCTCGCTCTCCTTCGCTACCCTCTGTAGGAGGTTCATTTAATATAATTTTATCTTTTTCCGTGTCGGCTATCAGTACTGTATCATAAGCGTATCTTATGTTGTCAAGATTGAGGCCACTCTTGACGAAACCTGGTGAGACTTCTAATTCTCACGATGTATAGATTATAACACATAAAATAATTCTTATAGATAATTCCAGCCTCCGAAGTAAAATCAATGCTGTCTATGAATTCGCATTTCCTTCAGGAGAATACATCTCCATATCAATGATAAAAAAATTAAATTCTAACGTTTCGGTCGTTGTAAGCTCAGGCTTTCTTCAGGTGATTGGAATGTCGAACTTAACCCTTTATTTTGCTCACTGGGGTAGATTGTTCTAGTTCCACGTGCCATGATTAATGAATGTCAGTTATCAGTTATCTCCTGATAATTTCCCTCTGAAAGTTCTCCACTGATTTAAGCGGGTATTGAACTCACACTGTCATTGGATCTAACCAATGCCTTTATCCATTGTGCCATGTTGGGTTAAGTTCGACATTCCAACCAACTGAAGAAGGCCGGGGCGTACAACGGCCGAAACGTTGTAATAAATGTGGCGACAAAGATGAGGACAATAGTCCGAATAATGTAAATAGTGTACATAATACCTCATCTCAGAAATATAGACAGATAATGAAAGGCCAGAACGTTGTAACAAATATGGCGACAAAGATGAGGACAATAGTCCGAATAATGTAAATAGTGTACATAATACCTCATCTCAGATACTGAAAGGCCAAAACATTATGATAAATATGGCAACAAAGATGAGGACAATAGTCCGAATAATGTAAATAGTGTACATAATACCTCATCTCAGAAATATAGACAGATATTGAAAGGCCGATACGTTGTAATAAATATGGCGACAAAGATGAGGACAATAGTCCGAATAATTTAAATAATGTACAAAATACCTCATCTCAGAAATATAGACAGATACTGAAAGGCCGAAACGTTGTAATAAATATGGCGACAAAGATGAGGACAATTGTCCGAATAATATAAACAGTGTAAATAATACCTCCTCTCAGAAATATAGACAGATGCTGAAAGGCCGAAACGTTGTAATAAATATGGCGACAAAGATGAGGACAATAGTCCGGATAATGTAAATAGTGTACATAATACCTCATCTCAGAAATATAGACAGATACTGAAAGGCCGAAACGTTGTAATAAATATGGCGTCAAAGATGAGGACAATAGTCCGAATAATGTAAATAGTGTACATAATACCTCATCTCAGATACTGAAAGGCCGAAACATTATGATAAATATGGCAACAAAGATGAGGACAATAGTCCGAATAATGTAAATAGTGTACATAATACCTCATCTCAGAAATATAGACAGATATTGAAAGGCCGATACGTTGTAATAAATATGGCGACAAAGATGAGGACAATAGTCCGAATAATTTAAATAATGTACAAAATATCTCATCTCAGAAATATAGACAGATACTGAAAGGCCGAAACGTTGTAATAAATATGGCGACAAAGAAGAGGACAATAGTTCGAATAATGTAAATAGTGTACATAATACCTCATCTCAGAAGTATTGACAGATACTGAAAGGCCGAAACGTTGTAATAAATATGGCGACAAAGAAGAGGACAATAGTTCGAATAATGTAAATAGTGTACATAATACCTCATCTCAGAAGTATTGACAGATATTAAATTCTAACATTGGCCATTTGTTTATAGATTTGTTTTAATCATCTTTTCTTGGCTAGTTCCCTATGTCTTTCTTATCTTTTTATTTATTCATTTTTACAGATATTTATTACGTGTATTTTAGCTTCTAATATCTGTTATCTGGAATAAAGTTTATTAGATTGGAACTATGCAACTTTATAAGATGGTGATGATTTCATTTGCCATTTTATTTTCGGTGTCTCTTGGTTTGTTTATTGGCGTTGCCATTTCGGCTTTGATAGAGTTGTGCTGTTTACAAATTTTCTGTTATTAAATGACATTTTTTTTTATATGCAACTTTGTTTACCCGCGAATTTCTGTTGTGTATATATCCCAACTCTCCCAACAATTACGATTGATGAAGGGCTAACAATTCAGTTAGACAGCCAGCCGAACTACACATATGATTTGATTATTTTCGTGAAGGCTTGTACAGAAACAGCTCCATTCTTTGGACGAACTCATAACAGGGAAACAAAGAGCGGTTTTCCCCGATATCTCAGCACTTCATAGATTTTGATTTCAAAGGTTTCCTTCTCCTTGAATGGTTATCAGCTAATGCTAAAGAACCCAGTCTATCCAAACTTTTTATGCAATAGATAGGGGATGACCAATATATATATATATATATATATATATATATATATATATATATATATATATATATATATATATATATCAATTCAGTCGTAGGTCGACTGCAGTCGAAATTATAGAGCCATTGTGAAGTCCATGATTTTGTCAATGAACTCAGGCCTACATACAATTTTTAATTCAAAGTTGTCTGTCTTCTAGTCTGCTTTCCAACCACGTGTAGAGTTCCCAATATACACCATTATTTAACCCATAGCTGGGGGCAAAAGAGATGGATTTATAAATTTCAATAGCATTAAATAAAAATGAATGCAACCAACACGACTGGAATTTGAATTTTGGGTTACTGATTTCCCATCCTGCGCCGTTAATCACACACACACACACACACATGTATATATATATATATATATATATATATATATATATACATATGTTTTAAATATGCAGCCTTGTATATCTACATAAAGAAATCATATTGAAATAAATCATTATACTTCTTTACTATTCTCATCATTTCATTCTTGACGTCAGAAGAAGAATATACAAAACCCATAAGACTGAAAAAAGTATGTACAATCAACAACAAAAAAAGTCATAATTTTGCCAATAAACTCTTTGTCCATTAAACTCGAAAAATATTGAACGATCGCAAACACAAAAAAAAATTACTCACAAACACCAAAAAAGATTTGGTCAGTAAAAACATATAGAATTAACAATGCATCGGACGCTTGGGGATATAAGACAGACTGCTTGCAAAAAGAATTACAAAATATGCAAGTGAGACATGAAGAAATATAAAATATATATATATATGTATATAGATTTATTTTACATACGTGCCATTTTGTACCTATGCGTTTACCATCACTAAGGCTGCTACATGTTTCCACCTTCTCAGAACTTGGCATCATTGGGTGTAATAAGCTAATAAGTGAATTTTATAACATTTTTTGAGAATTAAATTTCTCATTAAAATAATTTTGCAGGGATCAAATAAATGGTAATTTCAAGGTGCAACGTTAGGTGCGTACAGTGTGTGTAGTGGAAGATTGCCAAGTCAACAAAGAGACTTGAAATCAGCTTTTTGGAAAGAGGTCGTAATGCATAACGGCCTTCCAATTTGATACTTTACGGACAGTGATTTAGCAGTGGAGTATGTGGATGATATTTTATTCAAAAGTTTATCTAAAGAACATGTCAGGCATGGGAAAAAATTGAAAACTAAGGTAGTATGGAAAATTAAATACCTTCTTAAGATCCCTTGGGAGCAAGGGCAATTAATGTATGCCTCTACCAACAAACATGACTACGTTGCAGGCTTTTCTATGATTGGCTAATTACCATCAAATATATGTACATAATATGCATAATTTGAGCTCCACTGAATGATCTACTTTAAAAAAAAAGGAGTAAAGTGAACTGGAATGTTAACTGCCAAAAGGTACTATGCTAACAGGTACTTTTAGAGTTCTTCTCGCTTGAAGAACTACCTTCCGTCTCCATCCTTTCCAGCCAATTTTAATCTGCGAAAATTTGAATGCAATGTCGCTCGATAGCTATCTACCCGCGACTGATTAATGTTTTCTCTTTTCCCACTCATTATTAATGTGTCTGTTCCTAATTCTTCCACACCCACACTGTAACGCAGTGTCTTAAGAGCTTTATTGCATTGCATGGGGTGATACCGATTAATATCTATCTATCTATCTATCTATCTATACATACATATATATATATATATATATATATATATATATATTCATACACGTTTCATTAAATAATATAGACAAGTGTTGTCTATTTATTTTATGTAAATTTTTTTCATAACGTCTGATAAGTTAAATAACATTATCGTCGAATGAAGAAAGAATTTCACAATATTGATCCATATTTTTTTAGTACAATCTGAGCTTTCAGCTTACATAAGCCATTATCAAAGATGTCAATTACAACGTATTAAGCAATATACGGACAAGACAGTGATGATAGTCTGTCAATGTTTACATAGATGATTTCTAAGCACCGATAAACACGTTCATATAAGACGCTAGAAGCGAAAATAGCACCGCATCTCATGACGTCACACATGACCACACGAGAGTGAATTGGAGAAGTATGAAGTATGGAAACCTTAGTATAACCCAATGGGTTCTGTTATCTATTATAGACATTCATGAATATTTGTAGAGATGCAATAATTGATTTTGTTTAGGTTGGGTTTCAATTGTTTGATGTATAATCCTTCAAGGATTTTTAGTTTTTGACTATTGTTTTCATGTCGAAGTATAATTGTGTTTTCGACAAGTATTTTACGGAATTGCGTGTGCGAGCAGGCATGCTGTTTTAAATGCCTGAAAATGTTAGAGTTTTCATTCAAGTGTAGTGTCAGGCGTCGTGAAAGCGAGTTTGTGTTGTGACCATTCGTTGGAGATACACTCTCCCAAAGAGCACTTGAATTTATAAACTATATTGGTTTTTTGCAAATCGCTAACCGAGGAAGAAGAATATATATAAAAAGGCTTAAACACTAATATTCAATGGTCATAATTTATTTCGTTGGAATCGTAAATACGACCCAATTCATCAGACCTACAAATGACCCCAGTTTCTTTTCTTTTCCTCTGCCTCTCTCATTTTCTGATCTATAAGATTAGATCGTCTATTGTGTGTGTATGTCACCACAAAATGTATACTCTTTTCCGGTGTATCTTTAATGCATTAGACATCCGAGAATATGCATATTTCTCTCACATAAACCGTCTTTGACTCCCCTCTTTAAAATTCTCTCTGTTAAATTTTAATCCCCCTTCATCTTTAGACCTTCCTGTTCTTCTCTCGTCTGTTACCCGTCCCTATAGGTTTCATTTACTCTAACATTCGTCCCCCACTCTCATACACAAACTCTCACTAAATTTTATTTTTTATTCCCGGAGTTTTTTTCTGTTTTCTTTTTTAATTTATAGGTCTGATGATTTGGATCGTATTTACGATTCGAATAGAAGAAATTATGGAATATTAGTGTTTAAGCCTTTTTATTATATATATATATATATATATATATATATATATATATATATATATATGTAATAAGAAAGAAGAGTGAGATTTATAATCCGGTGTTCTTAACAATTATTTTCATTTAAAAAAATTACAGTATCCGATACAAACATTAGAGCAAAATATTATAATTATTTCCTTTTTTAAAAAATATGATTCCATCGTAATACAGAAAATTTCCATATTTCAGAGCTGAAACCAAATTTATAAATATAATTATAAAAATTAAACTTAAAAATCCATCGTCTCGTTCCATTGTCAAGCGATGTTAGGAATAACTTTCCAAGAAATTTACTTAATTGATAAGCACAGACAATATTACTATAATGAGTTACGGTTAAGGAAAATAAAATCTGTTTTGATTAGGGGTTGTAAGGTTTTAATTTCCATATACAGCTTATTTATCCAATATATGTTACTTACAAGTCAGGTTAAGTTTAAGTGGGGTGGGGGTCCTGCTCACAAACATAGACATCAGTTATTCAGCGTGTCGTCTGGGTTTTCAATGACAAAAAAAAATTTGCATTTTTATTTATCTGTTTAATTCATATTTTTATACACAAAGATTGTCTGAAAACGTCATTTAAATATGTGTAAGTCATATATTTAATATTTAAATATTATTCTTACAAATTTAAATTAGCAATAGTCCTTCTAATAACTATTAGACTATATGGTATTTTTACAAATAAATTAGAATTCAATTACTAATTAATGATTA
>OZ010608.1:15150980-15165980 GCA_963932145.1 Acanthosepion lycidas | reverse complement strand
GGTTGAGAGATGACCGGAAAAGTATAACTTTTATTCCCTTGCTCCTACCCCTTTGTTGAATGAATTCTTTGATATTCCCCCCTGTTGTGATTGGAGCTTTGGCTCTGATAAAGAAAGGAGCTCAACAAAAAAAAAAAATTCATTTAAATCCTTTGTGCACTATATCTCTGGAAAATCTTCAAAATTAATTCTAACAAGCGCAGTTAATATCCAGCGTTTGCTTATTTGATTTTTAAGCATTTCAACCAATCATGATGGCAGTGCCACTAGTATACAGAGAGTTAAAATGAGGGAACAACTGTGTATAAAGGGGATTGAGGAAAGAAAAAAAAGAAGAACGGGATCAAAGCAATAGAAGATGGCGTTTGACGTTGCATTTACATTTTTGGTGATTGTAGTTAGGAAGCAATTAAGAGGAAGGGAGTTCCACTCTTGGGAAGTGCGAGAAAAGAAACTGATGGAGTAGAAGTAGCGGTTACATTTAACTATTTCAACAGTAAAAGGCTGTGACCTAGATGCCAATCTAGTAGTAAGCTTAAATTCATATAGTCGCGGCATCAAGGTAGACAGCTCGTCAGAATAATTGCCATGAAAATACTTGTAGAAAAGACAGCGGGAAGCCACGTCACGTCGGTGAAATAGTGACGGAAGTCGAGATGGCATGTCAGGACCGATTACACTTCAGATCCTTCTTTGAATTTTGTAGAGAACTTCGTGATAAACAGCTGGGGCTCCAGACCAGTTATAGTAACAATATTCAATGCATGGACAAATGGTAGTTTTGTAGATGTGTAAGATGGACTGACGAGAAAAAGCTTCTGGTACGGCACAGTGAATCGACTTTCCTTGTAGTAGATGCTGCTATTGATTCAATGTAGTTGACCCGCCTCAAGTTATTGGAAAAACGTGAAGCCAAGAAAGCGCAGTGAGACACTCTCATCGAGCCGAACATCAACTATGCTGATGGTGGGCAGGGAAGTTTCTCTGTGGTGATTAAATAAGAGCACTTTAGTTTTGAAGGCATTAATATTTACAAGCCATTTTTTGCCGAAGTTAACTACTGGTTAGAGGTCCTTTTCGAGAGCAGCGATCATGTTACCTTTGTAATCGCAACCGGATTTACTTTTGAGAAACAATTAAATGGTAGTGTCGTCTGCATAGATGCCTATTTAAGAACTGATGACATCAAGAAGACCCGAAAAGATGTAGGACCCTGGAACGAGCCTTGGGGAACTCCCGCGTTCGTATGTAAGGAATTATAGAAAGTGAAGATATTTTTTTTTAAAACGGGGAGCAATCAATCTTTCTCAGTTATTACTTACGCTTTAACGTTGGCATGAATGAAGCCCGAAGAAAGGGACTCTCACCAAATCATTCTGTGAAAAGAGCCGAATTGATTGATAGAATGAATAAAAATAGCCATCAACCGAGATGAAGCCATATGACAGAAAACAGCAAATAATATATCAAGAATAAATAAAATCTACGTCGTATGTAATAAATTGGACACTTTATAACATATGATAAAATTAAATCAATATATTGATTAATATTAAATTAATTAAAGAAAATTCGTAATTGAGATTTCGATTAAGTATTGTTGCCTTCCTTTGGATAATAAAATATCTATATTTATACATTTGCTGAAAGGATAAAGCTGTCAGCACGTTAGCATCATTATATTAGGTTAGTGCAAAAATAATGACGCAATAATGTCGTTTTTTGACGTTAAAAAATACGTCAAAAAACGACATTATTACGTCATTATTTTTGCACCAACCTAATACTTGTGACATTTTCCACTGTGCAATTAAAAAAAAAAAAGAAAGAAAAAAAAAAGGTGTGTGTTTTTTGTTGTTTTTTATTTAAAAATACAACAGAAAAAAGACATCTTTTACACAGATAAGTCCTTTCGTAAGGTGTGGGCTGTACTCGTGAGAACAATTTTTTTGTTTTTCTTTAAGGCATGTATTACAAGGAATCCTTTCATTTAGTCTACTGGCTTCTTTTCCAACGAATCCGAGGGCTCCAACTACAACAGGGATTGTTGATGTTCCCATGTACCACATTTTCGAGATTTCGATTTGAAGGTCCTTGTATTTTGATAGCTTTTGGAAGAGCTTTAAAAATACACTGCAGTTTGCAGGGACTGCCATATCAATAAGGAGGCTATTTTTTGTTTGCGGTCTCTAATAATATTACAATATATTAATTATTATTATTATTATTATTATTATTATTATTAGTAGTAGTAGTAGTAGTAGTAGTAGTAGTAGTAGTAGTAGTTTTAATTCTGAAAAATTTCACGGATTTCCTATTTTAATACTGTGATGAATGTTAAATCTGAATACTTAATGATTGAGCGAATTCTACGACAATAAAATATCCGTAGAAATTTCCCTGTCGTGTCGTTAAATATTTGGGCTTAAAAACTTTAATAAAATATTGCAATAATAAACATAATCATAGTAAGTGGGTACAAATGAAAAGATTTGAAATTGACATTTTCATTCATTGAAAGAACCGTTAAACATTTTTTCTTTCCTTTTCTTTCTTTCTTTCTTTCTTTCTTTCTTTTTTTTCTTTCTTAGTTTCTTTCTTTCATTCATTTTCTTGCTGAAACTAGGCAGTGTCTTTTCCCATTTCCCAAACGATCAAAACGTAATAACCCATTATTTATCAGGGATTGGCAAGAGACGTTAAACACATCTATCTATCTTTCTATCTATCTATCTTTCTTTCTTTCTTTCTTTCTTTCTTTCTTTCTTTCTTTCTTTCTTTCTTTCTTTCTTTATTTCTTTCTTTATTTTTCATTCTAAAATCAAATAGTGTATTTTCCCTTCTTTCCATGCGATCGAAACGGAATAGACCATGAGGTATTGGCAGGGCGTAAAGATCGTGCGCACTAACGAAGGAAGAGGCAGGCCCTATTATAATAGAGGATAGTTCACACTTTGTTATTGTTCTTATTCAATTCTAAATCGCTATCTGCGTTTTTGGAACGTGTAAATTAATAACATTAAAAGCCGACACTTATCGATTTGTATATACATTCCAACTGCTTTCTTCTTCGTCTTCTTTTTTTTTCTTCTTCTTCTTCTTCTTCTCATTATTATTATTGTTATTATTATTATTATTACTATTATGTTGTTGCAAAAATAATGACGTTTTTGACGTATTTTTTAACGTCAAAAAACGACATTATTACGTCATTATTTTTGCACCAACCTAATACTATTATAGGCTTTCGGTCATATCACTTTGAAGCCCCATTGCTTGCCTGATGAGTGTCCCTCGATGGATGACTGCTTGGGAATACCAGGTGCTCTAAGTTTAGATGTGCGGGTGGTGTAATGGATAATGGCTCGGAATTGAAAATCAGAGAGTCGAGTTCCAGTTACGGTTCCAGTTGGGTTCGTTATATTCACTTACACGGAAATAGCCTTGGAAAATATATGAATTCACTTCATTCCCCCAGCTTTGGGTTAATTATCAGGAATTATTTTCAAATTAAACTTTACAATCTAAAAATACTTCCTGGCTTTAATTATCCTGCAAATGGTTAAACTATAAAAACAAACAAATGTAATTATTATTATTATTATTATTATTATTATTATTATTATTATTATTATTATTATTATTATTATTATTATTTATATTATTATCATTAAAAACTTGCTTTTTCACTACAATCAATATTACTTGATTAATATTAACGATAATAACATTAACAAACTATATACTTACTAATTTAATACTTATTAGATCAATACATTTATATTAGTATAATTGTAATTACGACGCATACTATCGATTCCATTGATTATCAGATCAATAATTACCATTTCAATTTCATAATTAATTAGTTTATTACATTATTTTAAATTTATTAGCAACAGTAATAGTATGCTAATAATATGGATTCAACGCATTCTTCTTCTTATTATTATTATTAGTAGTAGTAGTAGTAGTAGTAGTATTAGTAGTAGTAATAGTAGTAGCATTGTAAGAATTCTTTTTTGACCTGCATTTGTTTAATGATTCCATGCCTGGTCATGATCTATGACCTAGAGCAAGCGAAGGGTGTAATTTTTGGGTGTTTCCACTCAATTAAATAAAAGACAGATATTAACAACAACAAAAATAAATGAACAAAGTTCTTCGCTGGATATTAACTGCGCTTGTTAGAACTAATTTTGAAGATTTTCCGGAGATATGGTGCACAAAGGATTTAAATGATTTTTTTTTTTTTTTTTTTTTTGTTGAGCTCCTTTCTTTATCAGAGCCAAAGCTCAAATCACAACAGGAACCTTTTAGTTTTTAAGCGCCGCTTTCTTTTATTTCCAATAAAAACCATTCCCTAGAAATCAGCTCTCCATACCGTTAAAAATGGCATCTCTTGATGTCCGGAGACAAGACAAAATAATAATAATAATAATAATAATAATAATAATAATAATAATAATAATAATAATAAGGCCTGCAACTTCTACGGGAAGGAAACTGAAAGAAACTGGTACCAACACCACCCAGACCCGGTTACGGAGATAGGACCTGTTACAATTCTATGGGACTACACAATTCACACTGACAGAACAATCAAGGCCAACCGACCAGATATTGTTATTAAAGACCACAAACAAAAACGGTGCCTCCTTATTGATATGGCAGTCCCTGCTGACTGCAATGTATCTTTGAAGATATTCAAAAAGCTGTCAAAATACAATGACCTTGAAATAGAGGTCTCGAAAATGTGGCATATGGGAACATCAACAATCCCTGTTGTAGTTGGAACCCTAGGACTGGTTGGAAAAGATTGCAGTAGACTAATTGCAGGGATTCCTGAAAGTCCATGCCTCAAGGAGATACAAAAAATTGTTCTGACAAGTACAGCCCACACTTTACGAAGGGCTCTATCTATGTAATATTTTTTTTTTTTTTTGTCAGTGGAAAGTGTCATGATGCCATTTCTAACCTTAGGTCCCTGGGCGGGACCCGGAAAGAAATGTGTAAACGCCAGAAAGCAAAGAAAATAATAATAATAATAATAATAATAATAATAATAATTATTATTATTATTATTATTATTATTATTATTATTATTATTATTATTATTTTTATTATTATTATAAAACTTCTTTTTACCCACATTTGTTTTAAAATCACACGCCAGGTTGTAACCAATGATTTAGGTCAAGTGAAGGGTGTGATTTTTGTTCCCACTGAAACAAAAGACATCTATTAAAAATAAATAAATAAATAAATGGACAGACATCTTCGCAGGTTATGGGTTGTTTTAAGTTTTGCTAAGTTGTTTAGATCTAAATATTTTTCTCCTCTTCTGATTTCTTTCAAGCTATATTTAGTAGGTAATCTACGTGTTATGGTTTTGCTCAGATCAGTTTTGTATAAAGTGGACAAAATACTTCCCTTCTTTAAATTCTTCTCTTGTCGATTTACTCTTTACCTTTGTTTTAACCTCTGGCCTTACTAAACCTGGAGGGCCAGGATTGACATCTCACTTGTGACCTGGCAGACTTTTGTTTGGGGAAAAACTGGATCCACTTGCTATTTTTTGTCTTCAGTCTGAACCTCCCATCCACATACGCACTCTCTGTTGAAGCATGTGATGAGGGATATAGATTTTTGTTTCAAACTTTTTTATGAGCCTTCATTGTGGTCTAACGATATAAGAATGCCCATCCATCATTTCCATAAAAATGGGTATGATGGGGGTGGCGCCACCTCCAGGCAAGTATTGTCCATGACTTGATAACGGTGAGGTCATTCACTCATCACCACACTTAACACCTTCATTTGAGGCTTTTTATTCATAATTTTCCTTCTCCATACTTCTTCTTCTTCTTCTTCTTCTTCTTCTTCTTCTTCTTCTTCTTCTTCTTCTTCTTCTTCTTATTATTATTATTATTATTATTATTATTATTATTATTATTGTTGTTGTTGTTGTTGTTATTATTATTATTATTATTATTATTATTATTTCTTTTTATTTCTGTTGTATACACATTTCCTTCCGGGTCCCAACAAGAGACCTAAAGATATTTTCCACTAATCGTCTTTCTAAAAAGAAAACTCCCAAAATCTAAGATCACACACATTTTACATAGATGAAGCTCTTCGTAATATGTGAGCTGTACTTGTGAGGACAATTTCCTCGTATTACTCTAAGGTATGGGTTACCAGGAATCCCTTCAATGAATTTATCTGAATTTTTTTCCAAACAAATTGAGTCTTCTAACTACAACTTGAATTGCTGATTTGTTCCTGTGCCACATTTTTTTAGATTTCCACTTCAAGATCCTTGTATTTTGATAGTTTTATTTTTAAAAAAAGATCTTTAAAGATACAATATAGTGTGCAGGAACTGCCATGTCTTTAAGAAAGTATATTCTGTTTTTTGGTCATTGTTTATGATTTTTGGGTGTTTGACTTTGATTGTTCTGTCTGTGTGTATTGCAAAGTCCCATATAGTTGTTATTGGTCCTATCTCTGTAACTGGGTAGCTGTTTCTTTCCCATAAAAGTTGAATATTTTCCTCTGCAGATATCGGTTCTGTCTATCATGCCGAGTTTTATATTCTGTAGGTGCTAACACCCTGCAACATGATACAAGATTGTTTCAGATACACTTGTTTATGTATATTAATAACTGTTGTGGTGTCCTCCCTCTAAAAAGTCTATGTTTGACGCCTACCATAAGATTGGTAGGAGAGAAGGCCTTGGGGGAACAGTTGAATAGATTGTTCAACTGTCAAACTCTCTGCCTCGTCAGAGAGGAACTCAGACGAAGCTTTGCCGCAGTGCAAAGTTTCGTCCGGGGAGGTAGACAGTCCCTGAAACCGTTTAGGCGGGTTCGAAGAGAATATTTTTGAGCGAGCCTACAGGTTTGGAGTACCCACAATAAACCGGTTTTGTGTTACCCACATCCCTCGTGGGGTTCGGGCTGTTAAATACTAACAGTCGAATAGATTGTTCATCAGTATCGAAATCTCTGCCTTGAGCAGAGATGAACCCAGACGAAGGTCTACCGGGGTGGTAGACAGACTCTGAACCCGTTTATACGGGTTCTAAGAAAATATTTTGGGCCCTGCGTACGGGCTCGGAGAACCCGTGGTAAACTCGGCCTTGTGCGACATTCATCCCTCGTGAGGCGGAGTGCTGTTAAATATAACAGTCGAATGCAGGGTCAATTGACATAACTTACTAGTCGTGTAATATTCTTCTGTTGTACTTACTGTTTAATATATGATATATCTGCAACATTTGTTTTGTTATTTTTTTTAACCATTTACTTGTCACAACATCTTGGCAAAGAAGGATTCAAAGGAACGGCCTTCACGTTAAATTATATAAAAAGATTTGCCAGTGTCTACAACAGTGGTGAAGAAAGGAATTCTAATCAAACTCTACGACAAATTGGTAACCAATGTTAATTACAACACTGACAATAAAAAACAAAAGAAACTCCTCAAAACAATAGGATTTCTACAAGTTCAGTTCAGTGGCTGGGAAGAAGGTTGGTGAATCTTGTTATTTTTCCATTCTAACAAATCAAACAGTCTTATTGTTTCGACAATAGGGTAAATTAAAAATTTACCCCCTCTCCTGTTTTTTAAATTTTTCAGTAGAAGAATCGTACAAGTCAGACTTATTGTTGGTTAAGTTAGTAAAAAGAGAAAAAATCCTTCCCCCTCTCATTTCTTAAGATTACGTACCCACGTAATAAAAATGGATGAATTTTAAGTGCAATTCTAGAGTTGATGAAACACCAACAGGAACAACAACTACTGTTGGAAGGGAAATATCAAGAAAGACAAAAGAAATTCCAACGAGAACAAGCAGAATAGCAGAATAAATTTGAGGAATTACACTTAGAAATTCAGGTTAGACAAGAGAAACTGGAAGAAATGCTCCTTCAAACACAGAATGAGCAAAGGCACTTGTATAATATATCCATCAAAAGCCAAAATAGGGACAGACTTAAGAGGATAAAAAGAGAAAAAAAATTCCCTCTTCTCATTTCTTAATTTTACGCAGTAAAATGGACGAATTTAAAGTGGAATGAGAGAGTTGTTGAAACACCAACAGGAACAAAAACTACTGTTGGAACAGAAATATCAAGAAAGACAAAAGAAATTCCAACGAGAACAAGCAGAATAGCAGAAGAAATTTGAGGAATTGCACCTAGAAATTCAGATTAGACAAGAGAAACTGGAAGAAATGCTCCTTTAAACACAGAATGAGCAAAGGCACTTGTATAGTATATCCATCAAAAGCGAAAATGAGAACAGCGAAAACGCATTCTCTTAAAATGCTATATGGAGTGCTATTGAAAACTTCACGTTTGCACCTGAAGGAGAAATTACATTCGCTTCGTACTTTAAACGTTACGAGGACTTATACAATACGGAATGTGCAAGTTGGGGTTGACCATAAAAAGGTTCGCCTACTCCACGGGAAATTAGGCACAGCAGAATATACTAAGTTTGTTAACTATATTTTGCCTAAGAAAACCAGTGAAATTTAAAGAGGTGGTTCAATCATTAACAGAACTTTTCAGTCCAAAAACATCACTGTTCCACAAGCGTTGGAAATGTAGGAATCTCACCCGCAAAGAAGACGAAGAATATACTACTTTCGCGAGTGTAGTCAATAAACACTGCGTTGACTTCAAATTGGCAGAGTTAAGCGCCAATAATTTTAAATGCCTAATTTTCATCTAGGGTTTGATTTCAGCGAAAGACGCCGAAATACGTCGTAGGATACTCAACAAACTTGAAAATGAGCCCGACGCAAATTGCCGAAGATTGCTAACGTTTCGTGAGCGTCGGAGAGGATTCTAAAAACATCGAACAAAGTGGCGTGGCTCACGTTCAAAAATACGCCAAAGAAAAATTAAAAAGTAGTTACTTTGCCGTAAAGACCATGTTCCGAATGTGGTCAACTACATTGGCATAGAGATTGTCCTTTAAAAAAAAAATGTTATAATTGCAATAAATTGGGACACAAAAGTTCCCACTGCAAGATTAAGAACAAGACAAAAGAAAGTTGAACCAGAAAGTTGTAACATCAGGAAATATATTGAAGTGTAAATATTTAACAAAAATATAAGGTTACATCTTGATTAGGGTTCACACTTATCCATAATTAATTATCAAACATGGGAAAAACTGGGTAAGGCGACTTTGTTAAGAACAAACCGAATAGATAAAGATGTAATTGGCGACTCTATTAAGTTTATGTGCGAACGTATAACGAACGTGTCATTCAAAGGTAAACCTTTAAAACTAAAGGCCTACATTATGTAAGAAAAAACGTCCATTTGCCTCGTTAAATCAAATTGATCAGGAGTTGAATCGTTTGAGAACATGGGGGTTCTGGCAAAGGTTGAATATAGTGAATGGGTATCTTCCACTGTTTATATTTAAAAAAAAAAGAGCAAAGGAATTCGTGTATATGCTGACTTTTGAAGGATTTATACAAATTTTTAAGACTTGCGTTCGGGGTTAAGATCGCCCCTTCCATTTTTCAGTAGGTCATGGAAACGATGATAAATGGTCTGGATTTTGCGGTGACCCTTCTCGATGACGTCTTAATGAAAAGCGAGAGCATTGAGGAACACAAATCACACGTCTGTCGGTCATGAGAATCCAGGATTATGGATTCAAATTAAAAGACGACAAGGATCAGTTTTTTCTTAGAGAGGATTAAGTGCTTGGGGCAAATAATTGACAAAGACGGAAGACATCTCAACCCAGATAGAGCAACGGCAATAAAAAATATGCCAGCACCAGAAAATGTGCCGGCTCTTAAAAGTCTTTTAGGTCTTGCCAATTATTACAACGTTTTTGTCCCAAGAATGCACAGTTTGAGAGCTCCGCTTAATGAATTATTGAGAAAAGATAAAGAGTGTGAATGGACAACCAAATGCCAGGAAGCATTTGAGAAAATAAAGGAGGTCCTTACATCAAATCTGTTCCTGACTCATTACGATCCAAACCTTGACATCATTGTAGACAGCGATGCTAGCTCCTACGGCATCCGGGCGTGCATTTTACACATGTCAAAGGATGGATCGGTAAAGCCAATCGCTCATGCAGCTAGGACGCTATTACCAGCTAAAAGGGGTTACTCGCAAATAGAAAAGGAAAACATAAGAATAATTTTTGCGGTGAGTAAATTTCATAGATTTATTCATGGAAGGTACTTTTTGTTGCAGACAGACCATTGTTCACTCTTTGCTGCCGTTGGGTCAAAAAATGGTCAGCCAACATACTGCAAAGATGGGGAACCATTCTCCTCAATTATAACTACAAAATGGAGTTTCTCCCATCCACTAAAATCTGTCATGCAGACGGGTTGTCTAGATTGATACCTAAGTATGCTGAACCCCTGGAAGACACAATCATTGCTGCCATAAGAACCTGAGGTCGAAGTAAAAAGTACCTTGTGGAATACTGTCAGGGAGGTTCCTATAACAATGGGCGAGATAATAGAGAAAGCGTCCGATGATGAGTTCATAGAGGAAGTAAAGGACAAATTAAATACTAAAGACCAGAATATCTCAGAAGTTTACTCACTCTGTAACGACATATTAATGTAAGGAGACAGAGTAGTAATCCCAGTTACAATATAGAAAAGAACATTAAAGAAATTCCATGTTGGCCATCCAAGAACTTCAAGAATGAAGAGTCTGATGAGGAGTTACGTCTACTGGACTAACATGGATAAGGATTTTCAAAACACTATACGATCGTGCAAAGAGTGCGTGCTTTGGCTGCTAAAGCACCCCCAATATAATTCAATCCCTGGCCTAAAACTGACCGTCCGTGGTGGAGGATACACACTGATTTCGCTGGACCACTTGGTGGTTTTTACTACCTGCTAGTAGTTGACATTTATTCTATGTGGCCAGAAATATTGAAATGTAAGAAGCCGACCGTGGAGGTGAGAGCAAAGATCATTCGCAAGCTGTTTTCCCGTTTCAGAGTTGTTGACTGTATCGTAACAGACAATGCCACAGAGTTCATCCTGTGAATTTAAGGGTTTTTGTCAGTCATTCCTTGTCGAACATATTACCACGGCGCCATATAACCCAAGAAGTAATGGATAGACACATCGTTTTGTGGACACTTTCAATAAACCACTGAGGAAGGCGAGAGGTACTCCCACCGATACGGCTATACAGCAGTTTTTGCTGGTCTATCGTGTAACCCCTAATAACAATTCTCCATCTGCCAAGACTCCAGCGAAGGTCATATTTCCAAGGAAAATAAAATTGGCATTTGACAAATTCCCTCCGGGAGAAACGAAAGCGGAAAATAGGAATAAAGTGTTTAAAAAGCGCTTTAAGATCGGTGAAAAGGTTTTTTTTCGTGTATTTGGGAATAATAAATCTCACTGGGAGATAGGAACAATAGACAGACAAATTGGTAACATGATTTACATGGTTCAGGTACCGAAGTTTATACACAAACGTCATGTAAACCGAATTAGAAAACGGTATGAAAGCGTAGTCGGCAGGGATCCCATAGAAGATGACACTATGGACGTCGTCTTTGACAAGTTTGAGGTTCCAATGCCGCAATCAGTGCCAGAGCTCAGAAGGCCCAAAAGAAAAAAGAAATTTACAGAACTTTTAGAAATTAACCCGAAAAGAAAAAGATATTGAACATCTTTCATTTCATACCTTGACAACAGAAAAAGGAAAAGATTCAGTAAAACCTATCACACAACACTTATGAACTTTGAATTACCAGAAAAGCACGGTACGCATTGGATCTTTGGAAATTATTAACATTATAATTTACCATTAAACTTATCCAGTTTTTCCTTAATTAGGAATAATGAATAGAGACCTTAATAAGAAAGGGACTGTTGTTAACACGTAAAATGTTTGCCGTAAAACTAAAAAAAAATGTGAATGTAATTCCTGTATATAACTTTTTCAAAGTGGTTGTTTTTTATTTTTATTTTTATTTTTTTTTTGTGAAAAAGTATTTATTTGGTTGAATAAAAGTATTGTGTGGCAATTATAAAAAAAAAAAAAAAGACTCACCCCGGAGTCAGTTTGAAAAGGGGTTGTTGTGGTGTACTCCCTCTAAAGACTCTATGTTGGACTCTTCCGCCTACTATAAAATTAGTAGGAGAGAAGGCCTTGGAGGAACAGTCGAATAGATTGAAGTCTGGGTCAACCGACACACACTCACGAGTCATGTAATACTCTTCTGTTGTAGTTACTATTTAATATATGATATATCTGCAAGTGTTTTGTTATTACTTTAACCATTTACTTGGTCACAACAATAACAGAATCTGGATTTCGTGTTAACACACTTTTTCAGTATATGTGCTTGGCAATTTCTGTTTAGCAAGCCTTGATCATTTGCAGCAAAAATAAAACCTTCAATTCTAGATTTTTACCCTGCACTACTTATCTACTGATGGGTAACTGACTTGTCTACATCAGCTTCTTTGCTACGGGGAGCGTATTGATAATGAAGGGATTGTTGATGTTTTCATGTGTCATATTTCTTCTTCTTTTTCTTCTTAGTATTATTATTATTATTATTATTATTTTTATTATTATTACTATTATCATTATTATTATTATTATTATTATTATTATTATTATTATTATTATTATTATTATTATTTTCTTTGATTTCTGGTGTGTACGCATTTCTTTCCAGTCCTGACTAGAGACCCAAGGTCAGAAATAGCATCATGACATTTTGCACTGACCAATTAAAACACACACACACACAGAAACATATATATATATATATATATATATATATATATATATATATATATATATATATATATATAAAGCCCTTCGTAAGGTGTGGGCTATACTTGTGACAACAATTTTTTTTTTCTTTAAGGCATGGGCTTCCAGGAACCCTTCAATGACTATATTGGAATCTTTTCGAATCAATCTGTGGGCTCCAGCACAGGAATTGTTGACGTTCCCATGTTCCACATTTTTGCGATTTCGATTTAAAGGTCCTTGTATTTTGATAGCTTTTTGAAAATCTCCAAAGATAAATTCCAGTCAACAGGAACAGCCATATCAATAAGGAGGATTTTTTTTTTTTTGGTTTGCGGTCTTTAATAACAATGAATAGGCCATTAACTTTGATGGTCTATTATTATTATTTTTATTTTCTTTGCTTTCTGGCGTTTACAAATTTCTTTCCGGGTCCCACCCAGGGACCTAAGGTTAGAAATGGCATCATGACACTTTTCACTAACAAAAAAAAAAAAAAAAAAATAAAATCAAAATTACATAGATAGAGCCCTTCGTAAAGTGTGGGCTGTACTTGTCAGAACAATTTTTTGTATCTCCTTGAGGCATGGGCTTCCAGGAATCCCTGCAATTAGTCTACTGCAATCTTTTCCAACCAGTCCTAGGGCTCCAACTACAACAGGGATTGTTGATGTTCCCATATGCCACATTTTCGAGACTTCTATTTCAAGGTCCTTGTATTTTGACAGCTTTTTGAATATCTTCAAAGATACATTGCAGTCAGCAGGGAATGCCATATCAATAAGGAGGCACCATTTTTGTTTGTGGTCTTTAATAACAATATCTGGGCGGTTGGCCTTGATTGTTCTGTCAGTGTGTCAGCAAGGATTATTATTATTATTATTATTATTATTATTATTATTATTATTATTAATATTATCTCTATCCATAAAAGACAGGATGTGTGTGTGTGTGACGAATGCACGGCCGCAATTTTCGACGTATTTGCACCAAAATTTATATGCACATGCTCCAAGTTATCGGGAAGGCCAAGACCGACTTTGCGTTTCCCAACTTCCATCGATAGTAGAAATAATCGATTTTTCATGCTTCTATGGCAGTTTTCATGTAGTTTGCGGCCATTTTGTACTGGCCACAGTGAGAACCTATAGCTGTCTGCACCGAATAGGCAGGAAGATTCTATTGGCCAGCGTGAGAGCCAACAGTCAACAGCTGACTGACACGAATGTTAATTGGCATGCTAGCATACAAAAAAATCGATAGCTGCATTCGTCACAAGTGGGAAAAATTTAAATCTGCATGGCACTTTACTCCAATTGGCTCATTCCCTTACTTAATCTCAACGTTGATTCTGATTCCGCAGAACAGGTTGGGTGGGAAAATGTATTTGTTGTTAACATTCTTTTTTCATTCGTTTTTTTCTAGTTACGAGTCCTTTTTTTAAAGCTGATCGTTTTGTGTACAATTTTTTAGTTCTTTTCTCGTAACAGGTTTAATGTTTAGTATAGAGCTTAGAAAAAATTCACAGTGTGAGATAGGTAAGAAGTAAGGCATGTAGCAACATCAGCACGGCAAATGGCATTCCTTTAAAGTCAAGGAAGGGCAAAAATATTTTCAGTCAAGTAATAGCGATTGCTGTATGAGTCGTATGATTTTTGAATCAAGCCCGGGTAACGCCGGGTCATGCTGATAGTTATTAGTCTTTTGATTTCTGTTCTATACACATTTCTTTCCAGGTACCAACCGCAGACGTAATGTTAGTAATGGCACCATGATATTCCCCAGTACGTATTAGTGTAAAATAATACTAAATATAGAATTACCTAAGATCCGACACATTGTACTCTGATAAAGTCCTTCATAAGATTTCAGCTGAGAACAATTTTTAATTACTTCATGGTATAATCTTCCGGGGTCTCTTCAATTATTTTAGCAGAACCTTTAACAATCAAATCAAGGCCTTTAACCACAACTGGAGTTATTAATGTCTTCATGCGCCAAATTTTAAGAGTTCCAGAAACAGAAACCATATTACTTGAAGACTACCAACAACGTCAGGAACTAAAAATGGACAGCACATTTAAGTCAATATGAAAATAATGACATATTCGAAATGTTGATGTTCCACATTACTCCAAGAAAGAACATTTGATAAATTGCAACCGAGATTAGCATCGGTTGCTCGAACAAAGAATGCTGAATGTT
>OZ010608.1:15118480-15148480 GCA_963932145.1 Acanthosepion lycidas | reverse complement strand
TAACAGTTCAGTGCTCTGTTTCCAATGAAATTTTCCTGTTTCTTAATATTTTGTCTAACCGACGATCCGTTTAGGTGAAACCTAGGTAGGTTTGTCTGGCTCACTAGGTGTATCTAGGTGTATCTAGGTCTGCTCTACGGTTGTATTGAGCTCTTTTGTTAGTTGTTTACTCGTATCGGGTTTTTTTCTTTGGGCTCCAGACCTGCATCTGTGCGATTTTTTCCGGAGAAGTTCATGTTTGTAGCTCTTTCTTTTTTTACAAACTTTTTTTCCCTCGAGATTGATTTGATTATTGGCAAATCAAAAATTCGAGGGTTTTTCGAAACGAGTCTAGTTATCTATATATATATATATATATATATATATATATATATTGTCTTTTTACAATTGATCTTTTGTCCTTTCTTCTCGCTTTCCTGCAGATTTTCTTGGCTGAATAATATCAGAAATAATAAAAGCAAATAGATTAACTTTTTTTCATTTGCTATTGAAATATAAATCGCTTCCAAATATGAGTTTAGGAATAAAAATTATTTTTATTTGCGATTGTATTGCTTTCTATTTTGTAATGTTCCCGATGAATTCCTTTTAAAACACAATACTATTTAAACGACTGAAATAAAAAGATTTTTTTTTCTCATTCAGAGATTTATATCAAATTTACGATGCCTCAGCTTCTAAAGAATTAAAAGAACTCAAGAATCCTAAGTGAACAAGGTATTTACTGTTTTCTCTGCAGATGTCATTCTATTTTCTACAATATATGGCTTTTTATTTTTATGCAGACATTTAAAAAATAAGCAAGGTAAGTTTTTTTTATCACAATGTTCCGGGATTTTCCAGAAAAGAACACATGAAATCAAGACCTTTCGCCTGATAATTAAATGTCTATTAACTAAAAAGAAATTTGTCTAGATATTGAACAAGAATCCTTAATAGCAATTATTGTTTAAACAATTCTTTTCCTTCTTCTTTTTTTATTTTTCTCCTTAAAGAAAGAATTCTTTTCTTTTTTTTTTCATTGAACATACTTAACGAAGGCTTACCACTGAATCAAACGAAACGATAAGTTAGCCAGTGTAACTTTTTCGAAGATGGCAGCAACTAACCGTTTATTAGTTAAACCTTCTTACGGCGCTCCTTGTGTGTATTTTTCCTTTCAAAATGTTCACTTAATACAAGTCACAAGAGCCACTTAAAATAGAGGTTACTGATTGGGAGCCTTGTATGGATAAAGAACTAAGTGCAGATTATGAAGATATGCAGGATAGATAACAGTTGAAACAAACCGTGGGGCGGTTAAGATTATAGTAATCGAACAAGTACTGTCTTCGGAGTTTGTTTCACAATGAAGATGATTCGACCATGTGTACGTGGCATGATGTGTCTAAGCTCACCAAGTATACACTAGTGTGATCTGGTCACCGATTAAGGAAATTTTAGGGATTCATATACAAAGGTACGGCAAATAAATACACATTGGCGATTATTGGCTGGAAAGTCAAGTAGAACAAACAAAATTATTATTAAAACACTAAGTAAAACTAATTTCTCGATTTTTTATCGAGACATTTATTTTTGTATAAAAAACGGGATAGAATTGTTGAGGGGTCCACCCCTTTGTATACAAATGGACTCACCCAGTGTATACTTATACTACTGCCAGTAAATACACGAGGAGTCGAGTCGAGATTCACAGAGTAATAGTTTGTAGGTAACCGGAAGGGTGAGGTAACAGCCTTGTAGGAGTCACAGTGAGCGAGCACGTAGACTCAGTAAGAAGTCATACAGCGGTACTTCAATACCAAAGACTTTATATATATATTTGCTACTAACCCGTATTCCTGGAACTACTAACCTGCTTTACCAGTTTGTATAATACGTTAGTACATTATTTTCATATATTCATTCCTGGCGTTTGTTATTTATTGGTACCGGATTTCATCCTGGAATCCACAACAAGAATGAATTAGTATTCATGAATACAGTCAAATCATTCTGCATTGCCTCAAAAACAAACGAACATATTTGAGTGTAGATGAAAGAAGAGTCTATAAAAAAATTAAATAAAATTTTAAAAAGCTTTATAGAATTATAAACTCATCTTTCTTTTCTGTCTTTTCTTAACGATATTTATAAGAATTCTAAATTAACCTTAGACTAAATTAACGTCAGCCGTGACAGACGGCATGGAACCTATTTCTAACTTTTTTTTTTTCTTCTTTCATCGGAAAAGTAACGAATAATGCAAAATTAAAATATTTTCACACAATGTTTCATTTCCAGTTGAGAAATTTCATTTTCTGCTGTAAAAATAAAACCTGATAACTATTTGATTTTAATCTCTTTTTGTGATATCTCTTTTGTAATATCTTCTGTTGCTACCTTTGCAAACAAAACAATCTTCTTGCCTCTCTTCACACCTTAGGCATCGAATATTTCACATAAACCGGATTCTTTGAATAATGCTTATATATGCAGATATAATAAGAGTTAAACATTCTAAAATTATTTTCTATTAGATATTTTCAAAATAATTATACTTATTTAGTTCAATCAAAATACATTTAATTCCAGATAAACTTCATATGTGAATTCCTATTTTCGTTCGTGGTTACTACCAGTTTTATTAATAGTTTATAGCAATTTACAATTAGTTTATTTAATTAGCATTTTAATTATAACCTGTGTGATTTTACAAATTTAATTTGGCTAGTAACTCAACTAAAGCGATCCGTTTATTTTCCACTGAAATGCTTGTTTGGTTTTTATTATAAGCTTTGCTTGTCATTATTTTTCAATTGCTAATTTCTAATAACAGAATTATTTCATATTTTATCTCTCTGTTTCTCTCTTTCTTCATTTCATATTTAGATTCCATCTCTTTCTCTGTCTTTATTTCGAATCTTGTCTTTCGCTTTTCTATCTCTTTATTGCATATTTTATCTCTCTCATTCTCTCTTTCTTCGTTTCATATTTACATTCTATCTCTTTCTCTGCCTTTATTTCGTATCTTGTCTTTCGCTTTTTCTATCTCTTTATTGCATATTTTATCTCTCTCATTCTCTCTCCTTATTTCATATTTACTCTCTCTCTCTCTCTCTATCTCTTTCTTCATTTCATAATTTCTCTCTGACTTTTCTCTCTTTATTTTGTATTCTCTCTTTTTCTCTCTGTTTTTCGTTCTCTCTGTTGGTTTCATATTTTCTTTCTCTTTTTCTCTCTTCATTTCATATTTCCTCTCTCACGCTTTTCTGTCTTTATTTTATATTTTCGCTCTGTCTTCATTTCATATTTTATCTGAATCTTTTTCTCTATCTCTTTCTCTGTTTATTTCATATTTTATCTCTATTTTTCTGTCACTAGATTTTATATTTTGACTCTCTCTCTCTGTTTCTCTCTCTTCATTTCATATTTACTCTTTCTCTTTCTCTCTCTTCATTTCATATTTTTTCTTTCTTTTTCTCTCTCTTTATTTCATATTTTCTTTCTCTCTCTTTCGTTATTTCATATCTTCACTCTCGCTTTATTTCATATTTTCTTTCTCTCTCTTTTTCTCTCTCTTTTCTCTCTCTCGTTATTTTATATCTTCACTCTCGCTTTATTTCATATTTTCTTTCTCTCTCTTTTCTCTCTCTCGTTATTTCATATCTTCACTCTCGCTTTATTTCATATTTTCTTTCTCTCACTTTTTCTCTCTTTTCTCTCTCTCGTTATTTCATATCTTCACTCTCGCTTTATTTCATATTTTCTTTCTCTCTCTTTTTCACTCACTCTTTTTCTCTCTTTATTTCATATTTTCTCTCTCTTTCCCGCTCTCTCTTTATTCCATATTTTCACTCTCTTTTTCTCTCCCACTCGTTCTCTCTCTTAATTTTATATCTTATTTCTCTCTCTCTCTTTTTCTCTCTTTCCTTATGCCATGTCACTTCATAAAGTGGTCGTCTCTCAGAGGTAATTACTTATTCACATCCCCCCCTGCTTTGTTTTTGTAATAGATTCTTCATCAATTTTCTTATCAAGTAGGTCATTCATTGTATCCCGACATGCTTATCTTACTTTTTATGTCCTCCTGTGAGTGGTAAATTCTCCAAAACTTCTTTCCCCGTTATATACTCAGAATATGGTGGGAAAGATAACGGTTAATCCTAGACTTGAACAAATTAAGATTGTAGCGATTAGGAAAATATCCTCCTGGGAGTCTGTTCCATTAGAATGTCTGACGCTCAACTTCTCGAGAGCAACTCTCTGGGGCTGCTCGGTCTCACGTTGACTGCTGACCTGAGATGGAACAAATACATTGAGTCATTTGCTTCGTCCACCGCAAGGAAAGTTGGCTCCCTGTGCCGCGCCAGGAAACTTTTCTCCGCCGAATTGATCCTCCAGATCTACAAATCAACAATTCGCCCTTGCATAGAGTATTGCTGCCATATATGGTCTGGTGCCCCTTCTGTTTGCCTCGGGGTTCTTGATAGTCTCCAGATGCGGATATGCAATGTAGTTGGCCCTGCTCTGGCAGCTCGTCTACAGTCACTTTCTCACAGACGCGCCGTCGCCTCATTCTGTCTGTTCTACAAATACTTTCATGGAAATTGCTCCGAGGAGCTGCATTCGCTGGTTCCCAGTCGTCATGAGTTCAAGCGCCCTACGAGGCTGGTATCCCGCTCTCACCCCTTTACTGTCGAAACTCCTAAATGTAACCGTCTCTTCTACTCCAATTGCTTCATGTCTCGTACCTCTCGCCTGTGGAACTCCCTTCCCTATTCCTGTTTCCCTGAGAGCTATAATCTCCAGCTATTCAAGTGTAATGTTAATCGACATCTCCAGTTGGCTTGATCTATCCACTATCCTTCTCCTCATCCTTTCTTCTATGACTCCTATCTGATCTTGCTTTAAATTTTCTGTAAGCCCTTGCGTCCTAGTGGCTTCCCGCGTTGCTTGGGGTGAAATGCTTAAAAAAAAAAGGAAGACAGGGGTGGAGGGAATGGGGGTGATTTTTACATTTATAATTTAGGCAAATCTATTTTAATGGCATAAATGAGTGTATATATCTAAATAAGGATTAATCAATCAGTGTTGTATAAAGACTTGTCAATGAAATGCAAGACATTAAATAATGTGGTTTTGTATTCCCAATACTAATTTGACCATTTCCCAGAGTTGAAGTAACACGTTTGAATATGGACTATGGAATTGCCCACAAGTAACTTCGAATATTTTGAAGCTATGATAACTTGGAAGAAATTATGTGAAGACAATATTGGAATATTGTTAGAGTCAATGCCAATAGTTATTAGGTTGGTGCAAAAATAATGACGTAATAATATCGTTTTTTGACGTTAAAAAATACGTCAAAAAACGACATTATTACGTCGTTATTTTTTGCACCAATCTAATAGCAAATAATTTTTTGTTTAATTAATCAACAATTGCTATTAAATTCTTATTAGAGAAAAAAAAGGAAGCAATTAGCTATGTGAATTGCTCTCATCAATCTATTTTTGCCCTTTTTTTTATTTGTGGATATATTTCTTATTTTTTCCTTTCAAATGAAAAAAAAAAGTAATTATTTTAGTTTATATATCTGTTTTACTCGCGGTTATCGTAATTGTTATCTCTGATGAAAATTGAATTAGGGAGCCAAGTTTATTTTCCGGCCTACCCATCTGTGTCAATTTTGTATTAATGTCCGTCAGAAAGGCATGTATTCATTGCTTCCCAACCAGATTTCGAATTATGCAGCCGGATAGAATGAGCTCTGTAGCCTTGGTTCTCAGTCAACCTAAGGGAATGACATACAGAAGTCAACGAAGAATTACTCCCACTATATTACTCAATAACTCCTAGCAATTCACAATTTTATAAGCATTTCAGCTCAAGCAAGGCAGGAGTGCAAGAATCTCATAGGGGTTTACAGAAAGGGAAAATGAGAGAAAAGGGTGTCTGTAGGAGGTTTAAGAAAAGAAAAGAAGGAAAAGGATCAAAGCAACAGAAGATAAAGATTCATGTTGTGTTTAAATGTTTGAAAAATGTAGTTATCATGGAAGTAAGCGAGAGAATGTGAGTTCCGTTGTCGAGGAGTGCGAGTAAAGTAACTGTTGGGTTAGGAGTGGCAGTTAAATTTAACTGTTTCAATAGCAAATAGGTGGGAGCTTGATGTCAATGTAGTATCACTCTTCAATTCATGTAGTCGGAGCACTCGGGTAAAAGAAGCTCATCAGAGCAGTAGCCATGAAAATATTAATAGAAAAGACGGAGGGAAGACAGGTCGGTGCTGTGAGAAAAGTTGTCTGAAGTCGAGAAGTCAAGTCAGGACCGATCACATTGGAGATTCTTCTTTGGATTTTGTCGAGAAGCTCCAAATGAATAAAAGCAATGAGTGAAGATTGCTTACGTCTTGGAGAGGATATGGAATTTAAAAAAAGTTAAAAAAAATGTTAAGTTTGAGAATTATCTTTCACACACAAACTCACACATAGGAACTCTTCAGTAACAAGCACCAAAGAAGGCTGCAGTATCCGGAAAAAAATTTAATTTACAATACTTTTACTGTGATCCAACGTCGACTAAAAAACATCATATATATATATATATATATATATATATATATGATGGACTCTCCCGTCGAGATTCGACGTATGAGGGTCAAGCAGATCAGTTACCTGGAAACCGACAGCCCGACACCGGCACATGAGATTTGATTATAGTGGTGAAGGCCTCGTGCAGGACAATCCACACTTTTTGGAGAGACGAATACAGAGACCTGGTGTACCGAATGCCACAAGGTTCCCAAACGACCCTCTGCAGGTTTTGAATTCAGAGTTGTCCTTCTCCTAGACCAGTTGCCATCCAAGGCTATATATATATATATATATATATATATATATATATATATATATATATATATATATATATATATATAGTTAGTTAGTTTATGCAAAACTAGGTAATCCGCATGGGTAGACCCAAGGCGGATGATATCCAGAGAGCTCAATGTAAAATTCAGAGCAGATATGTTTGAATAAAAACAGACCACTTTAAGGTTCCATGTAATAAGTTATTTCACCACAACCCTTTTAAAGGGCTCTGGATCATCAGACTTTTCTTACAAAGGTTGAAATGAAAAATGAAAAGAAATTCACACGATTTTGATGGACATCATCAACCATCTGTAAAATTAACGAAGTGAGAAAGTAAGGTGGGAGAGAAGATAAGATATGAGTGGGTTAGGTGTACCATTTCAATTCCTTATTCTTAACCCCATTGTGTGTCGGCTAGACGTTGCTTAAGCCTAACGCGTCTTGTCTCTAGATATAGATGGGTAAGGGGTGAAGACCGACAGCAACCCTGATAAATTACATTCCACGAGGACAGGTTTCATTCAAATTCTTAGACGCTGTTAATTCGCGTTACTTTAAAGGGCATATTTGGGAGGTTAATGTTTGATGTAAATATCAATGTCTAAACAATCTCAGAAGAATTTAATTTGAAGTTCGTTGGAGTTTTGGGTATTTTCTATGAAACAGTCGATTGGAAAAACTCCATTGGAAGTAAAGTCTGATGATCCAGAGCCCTGTTAAAGGGGTTGTGATGAAATAAATTATTATATGGAACCTTAAAGTGGTCTGTTTTTATTCATATATATATATATATATATATATATATATATATATATATATATATATATATATATATATATATATATATAAGGCATTTTTTATGTTCATACGTTCTTTTTATGGATACAAATATTTAATATTTAAATTAATATTTAATACTGTTTATTATAAACAGAGCATTTACTTAAATATTTGTATGTATAAAAAGGACGTATAATCATAAAAATGTCTTAAAAAATGATTTTCGGACTTTGTCCATTTCATAATATATAACGTCATTTGTTTACATCGAATACGCATTGAGCAGATACGAATGTATGAGAGAAAATCATGGAGAAATGTCTTTAAAAGCATTAAAATCGACCTTGCTAACCGAACGCTCCTCTGTGGCCCAATAGATTAAAAGCACGTCAGGCTATATGACGGTTCCGTATAGGATACAGGATCGATTCCTATCCGTTGACGCATATTTTCTATGAAAATTTCTCGGGCATTTAGGCTGGTAAATGTTGTTAATACTGTTTATAATAAACAGAGCCTTTACTTAAATCTTTGTATCTATAAAAAGAACGTATAAACATAACAAATGTCTTTAAAAATATTTGTCGGACTTTTTCCATTTCATTATATTGCTAATTGATTTAATGTATGATTATCTCTTTATAATATAAAATATATGCTGCCTAATATAATACGTTTATGAAAACAATTGAACCGCAGTACGAAATTCCGGAGAAAAATAAACTGCTGAGACATATCACTCTATTAATTGAACTATGTACTTAGTTCATGTCACGTTAACTGCAAAACACTTACAACAAAAGAATTCGTGGATTTACCAAATTCCAAAATTCATATAAAAAAAATTCTCACTTGAAATATTTGAACTTTAGCGGGGCCACTTGCCTGTTCCAATATATAACCGTTAATAAATAACACCTTCTTAAAAAAAACATCTTTCGGTCTACAACAAATTTATTTCGTCTTCAAGTTTTGATTTTAAAGGAAATAATTACAGCCTGATGATGATGACATGAAGTCCTTGAAAGTACTTGCTGCTCTAAAAAAATACATGAGATCCACCTGACAACAATTTTATACATAAGGATCACATCATTCACTGGATAGTTTGTAATTTAATGCTTATATTAAGTCTGTTAGCGAGGAGATTTCGCCATTAATTGAATTAATATTGCTAATTGATTCAATGTATGATTGTCTCTTTATGATATATATATATATATATATATATATATATATATATACGCTCCGTTTTTTAACATGGCGGTTTCATAGGTAGTTGAAGAGGCAAGATAATCAATTCTATATTTATCATATTGGCTCTGTTTATATATTCTTTTATATTTTATATTGATTATTGTTCTTATACTAGCCCGATTTGTTCTATTATAAAACACACACACAACACAGACACACACACACACACACACACATATATATATATATATATATATATATATATATATATATATACCACTTTAGTCCAATAAGTCCATCTAAAAAATTTTTTAAAACAGTCCATATATAACAGAAAAATTTTAAGTAATTGAATGACAAATAAAAAACGCAACTCTTACGTTAACGCGTTTCGTCCCTAGAAAAGACTTCGTCATATTAATAAATGTTTTATCGGCGGAGTCGTATTTATGTAGGGGTGGGAGGTTTCAGCACAACAAGTGACGATTACCATTCTACATCAATAAACACTGAAGATATAGAGAGATTAGTATTAAATTAAAAATGTTCCGGTGGTGGATTGTTTTTATACTAGGTACCATTCCTTTGGACATCTCACCGTGGAATTAGCACAGTCTATCACCGTGCACAAAATAAATCGTTCGGTTCCAAATTCCACCTGCAGAATGATGGGTTGTTCGAGTCGAAACCTCATAAATATCACAATAAACTATTCGAACAATGTAAATAGTCTAAATAGTTAACAAGATTCCATCTCAGAAATATTAACAGATGATGTCGAAAATAAACAAAATTTTAGAAAAACAAAGTTTTTTTGCCAAAATCTTCGTGTTATTAAAAGGGAAGACCAAAGTTGTTTTTTTGGGGGTTTTTGTTTTGTTTTTTTGTTTTTTTAATGTAAAAAAAAATTCTTTTACTTTATTTTGGAATCTTCGAAATTTCGGTTAAAAACTTTGCTTTTCAGCAATCAAATGGTATCCATAAAAGAGTATGAGAAATTTGAACGTCTTTTTGCATTGATTTGAAAATTCTTGCAAAAATAAGTTGTCAGTTGTAAACACTTAAAGACTTTTTTTTAGAAATGAATGGAATAATTTCTGAAAAGTTTCCTTTTTAGAAAATTTTGATAGAAATATTACTTTTTTTAAAATATTCTTTTTTAATTTGTTACCCAAAACTTATGTCATTTTTATGAAATTTCAAGATATTCTTTTTTATAGCGCTTAAAGGTTATATTAGTTATAAGAACAAGTCCTAGGAGACACTTTTGGTCGTACAGGACCCCCATTTATAGACAATCTGCTCTCAATTGTAAAATAAAAAATGGAATAAAACTAAGATATTATTTAATTACTGACTTAAGAAAAACATTTTTCGAGGAACAAAGAATTTTTTAAATAATTGATCTCATTTTTCTAATTTTCATTTATAATGATTTATAAGCTTTACAAATTCTGTATTAATTTGTACCAGTCAAGTGATAATTTTATTAAATGAATTTTCTATTTACTAATCACAAATGGAACAACTAACTATATTTCAGTGACACCAGAATCTTAAAAGGAATTTTAAATTTTTTTGTTTGTTTAAACGTTCCATTATTGTAAATATGGAAGTTCAATCACAACATTATCATTGAATAAGAGTGGGTAACGATAATCAATGTAAACCATATAGGTAAACTAATAACATTTCCTCAACAATCATCTTCGTAAGTAAGACTATATAAGCAAATTATCTCAAATTCAATAAAATATTAGAATGTTTAAAATACTAATTTTTTTTAAAGATTATTGTTAATGACGAAATTATTTACAAAAAGGTTTTATCTTGAATTCATCATTTAATTTAATTAAATTATTTCCCTGCTTACATCAATCTCGCAAAAAAGATGTGCCAATTTCTAAAACACCCATCTCTGTGATAAAAAAAAATATTTTAGGCGATATTTTAAACTACATTTAAGTAATAGTATTAATTCAGATTAATTAAACTTTAAATCAATTAATCTTTCTGAAATAAAGTTTCGGAAAATTAAATTGTATTTTTGAAAGAATTTTTTAAATAAAGAGAATTATGCTGTGTTGACAGATTTGTCAATATTGCCAGTTTTACTGATAACAGAAAAATAATTCCAATCAATTTAATTTGGGTTTGAAATAAAACAAAGGATATTATTTATTGTAAGTATTAAATTTAATCTATAAGCTTGAAATTAATAGTAAAATGAAAGCTTTTTTAAAAGTTGATTTTAGATTTTAATTATCGCTTTTTGTTCTATCTCTTTCTCTCTCTCTCTTTCTCTCTCTCTCTCTCTATATATATATATATGTGTGTGTGTGTGTGCCTGTGTGTGTGTTTGCATATATATATATATATATATATATATATATATATATGGTTGTGTGTGTGTATGTGTGTATGTGTACATACATACATACATACGTATGTATGCGTGTGTATTTAGGCTTTCTAACATGTTTCATTGAATAATATAAACATATTTTATCTACTTATTTTATACTGATATTTTCTAGTTGTCTAATCAGTTTCTGGATGTAGAACTTTCCAAGATTATCCTCAGGGGTAAATTGCAAAGACAGCCTCATTGTAACAGCGATAAAATCTGCATCCGCTGTGACGTTGATTTTGAAAAAAATCAGGCGCGAACGCCGTCTGTAATTATTTTAAAATTTTAAAATTATTCCTTGTAGATATGGGATATTTTGAAAAACAACACACACACACACACACACACACACATATATATATATATATATATATATATATATATATATATGCCTATTCTGCCAAAGAAGATAGCATGAAAAGCATCAAAAGAAAAAGAAGAAATGAGCAAAAGAAAAGACAGACAGACGCTCAGAGAAAAACCAAGAGTGATCAATGATTCCTAAAATTAAACTAAGACAAATTAAACTAAAGCTGAAGCAAAAAATAATCATAAAAAAATCTTTACTTCGAGTGCCATGAGAAGGCAATCATCAGAGATTTTAGCATGAAATTCCCTCAATGCTTTTTAGTCTTTGCGTCTATATTGAGAGATAAAATAAGGCATACTGCTTGATATATAAAAATCGGGCCTTTATTTCAAATACGAAGTAAGCGGTATAATAACGGTTGAAGAAATATATATAGTCATAAACACCTGCCATCATTAACAAAACTTTTTAAGAACAAATTTTCCGAGCAAAACACATTGACGAATCCGCGTCGGATTACAAGCTGCGGGCATCAATGTAGCTTTTCTCTCTATATATATTCCTGCCCGAAATCATTTTTGTCTTTCGTAAGTTATTAAATATGACACGAGTCAAAAAGTTAATAATAGCAGCGAAGAGATAAGAAAAATGATCAGAATCATGATAAGAAGTGAAGAAAAACAGTTACCTGATAATTTTTTTTATGTATGGGTGCACAACTTCGAAACAATGACATCTTTGTCTTTTCCACTCACTCAACAGCCTATAATTACGTCATCAACTGTCCTCCATACCGTAAAATTAGATTATTTTTGTCTATATTTCATCTGTCTATTGTGTTTATGTTTTTTTTGTTTTTTTGTTTCTTTGTTACTTTGTTAGACTTAATGATTTTTATTGCACACTATTTACATTATTCGGACTATTGTCCTCATCTTTGTTGCCGTAGCAAGCCAAATAAAGGGATCAGTTCGACATTCCAACCACTTGAAGAAGGCCGGAGCGTACGACGGCCGAAACGTTGTAATAAATATGGTGACAGAGACGCGGACAATAGTCCGAATAATGTAAATAGTGTACATAATACCTCATCTCAGAAATATAGAGAGATACTTAAAGGCCGAAACGTTGTGATAAATATGGCGACAAAGATGAGGACAATAGTCCGAATAATGTAAATAGTGTACATAATACTTCATCTCAGAAATATAGACAGATACTGATATTTATTGGTTTTGTGTATGGAATTCTGCGAAAAGTACTGTCGTAGAAGTTTTAAATAAGCAATCATATTACACTGATTCCTATGGGGAAAATAATTTCTGTTTACGAACATTTCGGGTCACGAAAGGCTTTCACGAACGAATTAAATTCATGAATCGTGGAGTCAGCAACAGTTTCGCTTGACTAATTCGGTTTATGAGTTAGCGATTGGGCATCATTTGGTGAACAGCTCGGGATGCGCTTTGAAATATTCTGACGTAGCGTTTAGCTCGGTCGGCTGTTCATATCAAGCTTCATTGAACAACTTTGTGAGTGCAGAAGGAGAACTGTCTTCATTCTCTGTCCCATTGGTGGGTCATGAGTACAAACTTTTTTCTGTTTTATTCTATCTAGGAGTTTATTTAGATGGATTTATTGTTTTAGTAATGACTTTATTTTAGTCATCGATTTTTATTCTCCCCACCATCACCAGGCACATTTTCAGTTTCAGCGTTCATGATTAATTATTTTTTTTTGTGATGTTTTGTTACAAATTTATGACGGTCGTCTTCGAGTATAGAATCCAGAGGTCAGCAGTGAATATCTCGGAGACAGTAGGAAAGCGTAGTTCAGGTTCGCAGTGGATATCGTGGCAATGTAGCAGAGCGTGATACTTCCTTCTGTCATCTTCGCCTGACAAATTGGCACTGGTCCTTCGAATAGGGTAAACAAAAATGGCCGCCTTTATACACGACGGATACCATGTTCTGCGGCTTCTGATTGGTTAACCTTCTATTGGTAGACTGTAAAGGAAGTTAAGTCATTTGGATTGGCTCACTAGTTATACATATATACCCAAAAAACCGTAACATGTTTAGTGTTATTTCTTAACTAATTTTTTTGAAGAAGTGCTCGACAAAAAGCTTTCTTTTAAAGAAAAGGAATACTCTCCTTCACTTCTAAAATAATGTATAAATTCAATAGCATAAAAGTGTTGTTCAAACATATATATATATATATATATATATATATATATATATATATATATATATATATATATATATAGCGGGTGTATCTGCAAAATTGTCTAAATCATACAACAGAATGGCATAATTGTTCATCCTAGAAATGTGGAATATCTAAAAAGCGACTGAACTAAGCCAAGTGACTTTCGTTTTTTAAGGTTTTCAGATAAGACGTTTAGCCATCTTGACACCATTTGTCGTAAGAATCACTGCAAAACCATTTGAGTTATTCAGCTAGAAATAGAACAGGTTAAAATCATTTTGTGTCAACTCCACTGTCTTCCCAAATGTGCAATGGCGAGTAGAAAAAAATCATTCAGGCCTTCAATAATAGTACCGACATTCATACACTCTTTTTCATCTTCAAAGTCCATTCAAGAACCATCAAGGGAACGGAGAATAAATTTTAAAAAATGGGAGCAGTAGAGAGCAAAATTGGATGAAGAGGTCACAGCAGAAAGAGGGATCATCATGTCAACTTAGAGCTAAAGAGATTAATTAGAAAAGATCCAACTCAATGCATCAGACGTTTGGCGGTTGAGAGATGAGCTTCAAATATGACAGTCTAAAGAGCAGTGTAAAAAGACTTTAAAATGAAATTGTACATGAAACCTTTGAGACACCATATTACTCCAGAACAGAAAGTTAGAAGGTTAGAGTTGAAGATCATCTTGTATAAGATTGGAAACGATCCTAGAATTATATATATATATATATATATATATATATATATATATATATATATATATATTGAAACATAATTTCAATCCTTCAAAACATGTCATTTTCGTTTATGAACGATTTCATACCCATTCTTCTGTTACGCTTGGAGAGTAATTATACATTCTTATTGCTCAAAGTAGTGTTACAAAAACCTCGGAGTATTCCAGTAAGATATCTTTAATCATTTCTCAGATACAACGATTGAAAGCTTAATCTAACAATTGGATAATTTTGCTTTTTACCTGATTTCGACCCGGTGCGCGCACACACACACACACACACACACACACACACACACACACACATATATATATATATATATATATATATATATGTAAGCAAATATATGGATATAGATCCGACAGTATGAAGAAAAATATACGGAAAAAAACAAACAAATATCCTTATATGCAATTATGCTGTTTTAATGTCCGACGTTGACATATTAACATTAAAACAGCATAATTGCATATAAGGATTTTTGTTTGTTTTTTCCGTATATTTTTCTTCATATATATATATATATATATATATATATATATAGAGAGAGAGAGAGAGAGAGAGAGAGATACGATTGTGTTTGTTGACGTTGTTGTTGACTACACATACTTTTTTTTATCAATCTAACCAAATTCAACTAAGTTGTCAGGATGTCTAACTAACGCTTTTATCCACTGTGCCATGTCCTCAAGGACACATGGCATATTGGATAAAGGTGTTAGTGAGATCCAGTGACAGGACCCAAAAGAGTGTGAGTTCAATACCCGGTTAAGGCATTGGAGAACTTGGAGAGGGAGATAACTGACAACTGCCATCCATTAAACATGGCACGTGGAACTGGAACAGTCTACCCCTGTGAGCGAAATAAAGTTTTCAGTTCGACATGCCAACCACCTGAAGAAGGACGGAGCGTACAACGGCCGAAACGTTGTAATAAATATGGCGACAAAGATGAACACAATAGTCCGAATAATGTATATATATATATATATATATATATATATATATATATATATATATATATATATATATATATGTCTGAGTGTGTGTGCGTGCGTGTTGTGGGTGCATTTTGCTTATCATTTAGTCCGAAATAGCTCCAAGGTAAATAATAAAGAAGGCTGAAAATTTTCTAAATCTGCAAATACTTATCGGCATAGCACCATAAAGCTATTAACAAAATAACAGATAAAAATTATGCTATAATATTACAAGTTTATCATATTTTGTTTCAGATTTTACAAGTAGTTTTACAAGTAGACTTTAGAGGATAACATGAAGAATATGATATTTTAAATAATAAAATTTAATAAATTAAATCATGGTTGTTATCCGTAGCGTAGATTGCTACCCATATATTTTCACACGAGTCAAAGTTCATCCCTTATTTCCTGTTTCAAATTAGGTTCCTTCTCTCTTTCTCTCCCAGTAGCTCCTTGCGTCTTAGTGGCGTTATTTCCTTGATTGGGTTGAATTGATGAAAAATATATCAAATAATGATATATAAATGAAGTAGCCAGATTCTGGTTCTTTTTTGTTAACCCACCTGATCAAAAATAAAATCCGTTAAGTGAGAAAAAGAGAGAAATGAAAACAAAAAGCTAGAAAGATATTAGACTATAAAACGAATCATATTTGAAGATAGAAACGGAAAGACAGAAGTTGAGTAGAAAGAGAAAAATTTGAGAGTATCGGAGAATGAAGAACAAAGCGAGCCAATGGGAATCTAAAATAATAGTGAGAGAAGTAACAACCGAAAAATTCCTCAGTAGAAGACACTGTTAGAAGAAAAAAAAAATCTCACTTGTATGATAAAACAAAACGAGTGAAACATTGTTCGGAGGCGTGCTTATTTAAAAGGAACAAATAATTGTTTCAAACACACGAACGCAGTCAAATAGCAAAAATGACAAGAAATGAGAAAAGAAAAAAATAGACGCAAGGGAGAAAGAAAAATTATAATTAAAAAGAAAAAGAAAGAAGGCAGCCATGAATAAGTGAAACTAAATAAAACTTGAAGAGTCAAAACGATTCGGGTAAAAATATATTCTTTCATGAGGCGAAAACAAAGAACCGAAAAAGGATGTCGGAAAACAAAACGCAGGCAAAATTAGAAAGAATAATCCAAAAAAAAAAAAAAAAAAAAAAAAAAAAAGAACGAATTTGCGAAGCAACAAAGATTTACAATAAAAATAAAAATAAAATGGTGGAAACAGACAAGAACGATGTGCCGGTTTTTCCGTCAAACTCCGTTATCATAACATCAATGTTATATTAAAAAAATATGAAAGACGGTGTGGTTATACTCAGGCTATTAATGCTATCAATAAGAGTATTAATACAATATATAGCCTTATTATAATATTTAATGTTATAATCGGCTTTTTATGGAATTATTTTAGAGTTATTCATATACTTTTCGCGAATATTTCTCATTGCTACCACGACCGCATGAAATTAAGAGTAATACTCGATTGTCAATTACGTCTCACTGTTTTATTGTTGAAACTAGCAGGATAAACCGTCTTCGATCGGGTGTTTCATTACTGGGAATTTTTGCCATCCAATTGGAGCAGTTTAAGTTTAAAGTCAACCCACCGGAAAATCAATATTAATAACCTTTGGGTGCAACTGAGGCACATCCCCAAATGTGGGGGGATAACAATTTGAATGGGCGGGGGCCTGAAAAACGCCACTTTGCGTTTTCAATCTTGCAAGGAAAGAACCTCTTCCACGGACCGTCATAGTAATAATATCCGATAATTTTTATTTATAATATATATATTTTTTTATAATTCTAATAATCTTTTGCGTTAGATTTCAACTCTCTAAATTGATTATACGCTGTTTTTTTTACAAACATTAAATTTTGCCTTAGATTTTTTACGCAAAGTGTAAACAATCATTTTTTTTTTTATTTTTCACCTTCAAGGTTATAATTTTTCCAGCCAATTTGGACTCAAAACCGGCACTGAAGAATTATTTATCAAAAAAATAAAAAAATCAGCGAAATCGGATGAAAACAGTGGAGACTCATAAACAACATCCGATAACACACACACATACCTTTTGAGAATTATAGATATAGATAGCTAGAAGTAACCGTAAGTTTTATTCTAACCGTTTCTATCCTCGCACTTCTTGCCTGCTGAATTCTCCCGATATATATTTTTCCTGTCACCTATAATTTTCAAAAATTTAAATACATCATCAATGGCCATCTTCTATCTTCTTGATACCTCTTCCTTCATTGATACCAGGTCTTGGCACCTGTTCCTGGTAGATATTCTTTTAATCCCCTCACTAAAATCTTTTCATTCTCTTTCACTCCTAGTAATCCCCTTGCATCTTAGCGGCATTACTGCCTTGCTTGGAGTGAAATAATTTTTAAAAAATCCTGATAATAATGCATAGCGAATGATATAATAAAGATAATACTGATAAGATAATTTCGATTTATTTACACAAATCTCCGATGCTTCCTTTTAGGGCATTAGAAGTCATGGCTCTCCACAATTTCCTTTCCTTTGTAGCTCTTAACAAATTTTATCTTTTTGCTATCTGACTTAAACTCTGTTCTGCCATCCATTTCACAAGCTCGTTGGGCAGGGGTTATGCGCTACATTTCTCCGACTCTCTTGCCATCTTGTGAGTGTCATATTTTCCAAACCGACTTCTCTCATTATGTGACATAGAAATTTAAAGTGTCTCTTTCAGATGTTAAATATAAGTGACCCTTTTTTTTATTGCATTTTATCTAAACTTCGTTGTTAACTCAAATGTTCAGTTCATGGCATTGTCAGCATCCGTCTGTAAAGCTGCATGAGCAGAATTTTACAATAATAATAATAATAATAATAATAATAATAATAATAATAATGATAATAATAATAATTTCGGTTTGAATTCCAGAGCCTAGAAACATTATTTTAATTCGAACTACCGTCCTCATCTTAGTTAGTTTTTTTTTTTTTTTTTTTTTTTTTTTTGCGTTTGGTCCATTGTAGGTTCCGGCATTCTTAAGGTGTCTGTGATCCGGGTAAACCACATGGAATTTTAAACATTATTTTTGTGGATACCCGTATCTATATCTATAATTCTCAAAAATGTGTGTGTATGTATGTGTGTGTGTGTGTGTGTGTGTGTGTGTGATCGGATGTTGTTTAGCATTTCCAATTTTCATCCGATTTTTTTTTTTTTGATAGATAATTCTTCAGTACCGGTTTTGAGTTGGCGACAATGGCTCTCCACAACCTCCTGTCCATTATAACACTCAGCAACATTTTACTATTTACTATCTGTCCTTGGACATATATCTTTCATAAAAACTTTAATAAAAATAGTATAAATTATTACAATAATACTATTTATTTTTATACAGTTCCCTTTTCAAGGCTCCCCCCCTATTCAAATTGTTACACACGCCCCCGCCCATGTGGGGATATGCCTCAGTTGCACCTAAATCTTCAGTGGGCTGACATTAAACTTAAACTGCTCCAATTGAACGGCAAAAATTCCCAGTAATGAGAGACCCGGGCAAAGACGGGTTATACTGCTAGTTTAAAATAGATACCCGATTTTTATTTTAAAATGTCCTGACAGGGCTATAAAAAGAAAACTACAACACATATCATTTCGGTATGTAATCTCCTTCGGAGCAGTCCCTTTTTGAAGCCACACACTTCACCCAGCGTCGTTTCAATTGGTGGAGGCATTCCTGGAACGCCTTTTTAGTGGATAGCGAGTAGCTGCCTCGTCAAATTAACTTGAATTTCTTGAAATCTTCCTTTCAAGTGGGATATAATTTTTTAAGAGGGAACAGTTAAAAGGGGTGATATCTGGGAAATATTGTGGTTGTCGAAAAAAAAAGGGCCTCGTAAGCCATGGTCAGTGGTATGGTGAGACAACCACACTCTACACACTTTCCTTCCACGTCCTGCGAGAAACAACTGAAGCGAACGAGAATTTTACATACGAGACAAATGTCAATCTGTGCCAAGTTGCTTCACTCTGCGTACTTTAGCTCTGTTAAACAGCAACAGTTTAAGACTGTAATCACCTAGGAAGCATTCTCTCGGGAGACTGTTCTACAAAGTTACTGTTTTAAGGAAGACGCTCTCTGAGTGGAATTATTTAATGGAATACGAAGAGAATAAGGATGAGTGGACATATATGCGACATGGCGGATCCTAGCTGTCAAGGTATGAACAGAACGAACAAAGTAATATTGAAGCTCAACTAAGCATTTGTCATAGAAATAGCTATGCATTAGCGACAGGCACGCAATATTTTTTTCTTTTAGTAGAAACGGGTTGCAGGATGGAAAATAATTTATTACCCACAATACCGCGTAATCGCTTTTAAACTCTGTCATGGCTGGATAAGGAGCACATGGCGCTAACACAATTATCCAGAAGATTAGAGTGTACTGAAAGTAGACAGCGTTGCGTAAAACAGAATACTATGTAGAGTCCTGGAGAACTAAAGGTACTAGATGTCCATTAATCGATTTTGCAAGCCACCAGTCACTACAGGTGGGGGAACTCAAAGCGTAAACAACAACAACAACAACAATAATAATAATAATAATAATAATAATAATCCGTAATAAAAGAAGCCAACAAATTCAAAATGGAGTTTCAAATGGGCGTAGAGATGCAACTACAGCACAATACACCGGCTGAAACTGCAAAATACTTAAAAAAGACAGCAAAGACGAATGCAACCGACCAGATACAGAAGCGATGGCAAGAGAAACCGCTTCATGGCCAATGCTCTTCCCGTACCAAAAAAGCAGACGTAGACAAAACCCGTACCCATCAGTGGCTACGTAGTGCAGGGTTGAAAGCGGAAACTGAAGGTTTTATCCTTGCTGCGCAGGACCAATGCTTGCTAACTAGGAATTATCAAGCACATATACTAAAATATTGTGTCAGCCCAAAATGCAGATTCTGTGATAAATATCCAGAAACGATTGATCATCTTGTATCAGGTTGCACGATGTTGGCACCCACTGAATATAAAACCCGACATGACAGAGTGGGCCAATATCTGCACTTGAAAATCTGCAACTTCTACGGGAAGGAAACTGAAAGAAACTGGTACCAACACCACCCAGACTTGGTTACGGAGATAGGACCTGTTACAATTCTATGGGACTACACAATACACACTGACAGAACAATCAAGGCCAACCGACCAGATATTGTTATTAAAGGCCACAAACAAAAACGGTGCCTCCTTATTGATATGGCAGTTCCTGTTGACTGCAATGTATCTTTGAAGATATTCAAAAAGCTGTCAAAAAAAAAAAAGCTGTCAAAAAAAAAAAGCTGTCAAAAAAAAAAAAAAAGCTGTCAAAAAAAAAAAAAACTGTCAAAATACAAGGACCTTGAAATAGAGGTCTCGAAAATGTGGCATATGGGAACATCAACAATCCCTGTTGTAGTTGGAGCCCTAGGACTGGTTGGAAAAGATTGCAGTAGACTAATTGCAGGGATTCCTGGAAGCCCATGCCTCAAGGAGATACAAAAAATTGTTCAGACAAGTACAGCCCACACTTTACGAAGGGCTTTATCTATGTAATTTTTTTTTTTTTTTTTTTTTTTTTTTGTCAGTGAAAAGTGTCATGATGCCATTTCTAACCTCAGGTCCCTGAGTGGGACCCGGAAAGAAATGTGTAAACGCCAGAAATCAAAGAAAATTATAATAATAATAATAATAATAATAATAATAATAATAATAAATATACAGATGCTTACTGTATTTTAGTTCATTATCACATATTTTCTTAGCAGTTGCCTTACCAGATAGATCATCTGCATCTCTTTTCATTAGTCCGAGTAGTGGGAGAGTATCATGATCAGATGTCGACAGGATTATTTTCAAGTTTAAACGAAGGAACAACGAAGGTGATTTCGGACTTACATTTATCTATTTGGGAACACTGTCAATCGGAGAACGTCTAAGTGGACTGGGATACCTGACCAGAAATCATGTCTAATTAGGCACTGGCTGTTTTTGTCAAAGCCTGTCGCCAAAACATACAAATTTGAATGTGCTGCATGTGCCCAGGCATATATATTTCACTTGGCAAATTTCGATCCAGCGTTACGTTGACGGCGTGTTATTCTCTCACTCAAAAAAAGCCTTTTATCAGACTTGGCGTTGGGTTCTTGGTACCTTAGCGTCGCTTTGTTGGCCTGCTGCTCACTCAAGGAATAATAATGATAGCAATAATGATAACAATAATGATAGCAATAATGATAACAATAATGATAACAATAATGATAGCAATAATGATAGGAATAATATATTCACCGAAAACATTAGTAAGAGTCATAACAGCAAAGACAACGAAAAAATACATTCGTAAAAAGATAATAATATCAATGTAATAATAATAATAATAATAATAATGATAAAAAAAGGAAAAATAAAATCGAAATCTCAAGAATGTGGCAAATGTGAACATCAACAATCCCTGTTGTAGTTGGAGCCCTCAGATTGATTGGAAAAGATTCAGTAGACTCGTTGAAGGAATTCCTGATAGCCATTGTCACAAGTACAGCCCACACTTTACGAAGGGCTTTATCTATGTAAAATAGGTATGATCTTAGGGTTTTTGTTTCCTCAAAAGTGTTCAATGGAAAATGTCATGAAGCCATTTCTGACATTATGTCTCTGGTTGGGACCCGGAAAGATATAAGTATGAACCAGAAACCGAAGCAAATAATAATAATAATAATAATAATAATAATAATAATAATAATAATAATAATAATAATATGGACATCTCCAAAATGTAGCCCATGAAGACATCAACAATTTCAGTTGTAGTTGGAGCCCTCGGATTGATTGAAAATATTGCAGTAGACTCATTGAAAGAATTCCTGATAGCCATTGCCTTAAAGAAATACAAAAAAAATGTACTCACAAGTACAGCCCACACCTTACGATGGGCTTTATCTATGTAAAATGTGTGTGTGTGTGTGTGTTTTAATTGGTCAGTGGAAAATATCAAAGGAAATAATAATAATAATAATAATAATAATAATAATAATAATAATAATAATAATAATAATAAGACATTAGAAGAAGAAGAATACGAAGAAGAAAAAGAAACATCGAAATCTCAAAAAAATCTAAAAAAAAAATGTGGCACATGAAAACATCAACAATCCCTGTTGTAGTTGGAGCCCTCGGATTGATTGGAAAAGATTCCAATAGACAATGAAGGAATCCTTCGTAGCCCAATGCCGTAAAATTCTACAAAAAGGTGTTCTTAGGAGTACAGCTCACACCTTGCGAAGGGCTTTATCTATGTAAAATATATGTGTATTTTTTTTTTTTTTTAATTGATCAGTGGAAATTATTATGATGCCATTTCTGAACTTAGGTCTCTGGTCGGGACCCGGAAAGAAATATGTACACACCAGAAATCAAAGGAAATAAAATAATAATACTAATGATGATAATAATAATAATAACAACAACAAACTTAAAGACGACACGAACTACAACGACAATAATCATTAGTAGTAGTAGTAGTAGTAGTAGTAGTAGTAGTAGTAATAGAAATTGTTGTTGCTCATATATAATTATTTTCTTTGTTTCGCTCATAAAACTTGATTTATGAACACATTATCACCAGGAATATCAAATATATTAGGTGCACATAAACAGCAATGATGATGATAATGTAATTATTAAAACTGAAGTCTACTAAACAACAACAGCAACAACAATACTACTACTACTACTACTAATAATAATAATGTGTGTTTTTTCCGTTTTTTGGGGTTCGCCTCTAATCAACGGGGGATGTTGAGAAAGAAACATGGCGAATGTTTTCTACTTATTTCCTGTTCCGTGACACTAGCACAATGACTTGTGATTCTTGTGTCTAAAACAAACAACGAAACAAGACTAGAAACAATGACGCAGGAAGGGGTGAAAATATGCAAATGAGGCTTCCATATGTGTTTCATTTGCAAGTAACTTTTATTAGAAGTTAAAAAATATCAGAAAATGATTTAACGTGAAACTGAGAAAAATATCTTGATAGAAAGCAAAAAAAAAAAAAAAAAAAAACGAATGCCGGCATGATTGAAAAGACGGGAAAGGAAGAGACAAAAGAAAGAGATAAAATAATTTGGAGGAAAGAGAAAGAAAGAAACTTCATTTAGAAAATAACATGGAGATGATTAACAAAAGAAAAAGTTGGAAAGTCGAAAATAAGTTGGATAAAAATGGAAAAGAAAGCATCAAAGAGAAAGAAAATAAATCTAAATATAAAGCGATGGGAGGAAGAGATAGAGAGTGATAGAGAGAGTAGATAATATGTTAAAGAAAGAAAAAAAAGAACAGAGAGAATTGAGAGAGAAAAATAAATAAATCAAAAGAAAAAAAAAATTCAACCAATAAAAGACGTGTAACGAAAAGCGGGAAATATGAAAGAAAAAGAAAGCAACACTCGAGAAAAGCGCGGGAAAACCAGAAACATGAAGAAGGCTGTGTTGGAAATGAATGTGAAACAAAAACGATGTTAAGGAGCAATTAACAAGAAATAAACAAAGAAAAATACGAAAAAAAAATGCCAGGACGGAAACATGACTTTAAGAAAGGAAACAAGAAAGGAAACCCAGTAACATTTTAGAAAGAGAAACAGCCGACTGAGAAAACGACAGTAAATAAAGAGGACAGAAGTCAAAGGAAGAAATCTTGCGAAAATAAAATATTCAAATAAACATGGAGAACTTTCATAAAAGCAAACGAAAAAGAATGGCAATGAATAAAATAAAGACGAACAAAAAATGAAAGAGACAGAAAATAAAGACTAAAGGAGAGAAAGAAATTTCAAACAAACGCAGAATTAGAAGAAAAAAAAAAGCAAAAGCTGTATTGGACAATGGAACAGAAGGAGGTACAAAATAACAGAACGAAATAAAAAGGACAAAATATATAAAAAGAAGGAAAATATGAAAAAAAAAAAAGAAGGAAGGTTATTCAGAAATACCTTTATCGAAATAATAAGTCACCTTTTTAGCGTCTACGCTGACTTTTCATTATTCCAATCAATCGAAAACAAAGTAATGTGTTCTTTTAGCGCCTTCAGATATTCTAAACGTTTTCTTTCCAACATATTTTTCCTACCCATTGTTATTCTGCAAATCGACAACATCTGGGTGGAGAGAGTTTGTCGACGTATCTGATTTTTCCTCCTTTTCCAAAATCTGTTTTTCTTTAGACATTCACTTCCAAAATCGGTCACCGTAGTTTTTAGTGGGGAGATTTTTACAGCCGAACATTTTTGACAAAGAAACTCGGATGACAATTTAGAAGCAACCTTTTGTTTTAATCTGTGGCATAATTTTTCCACGAAAGTTTTCATTGGGTTTTGATATTTTAACAAAGAATTAGTTTGTCGTTCAAACTGAAACAATAGAAAACGTTTTTCGGTCGCGACATTGTTTGATTATCGGCTGATAAATAGAAAGGGAAAAGGAAATCTTTGTAGAAAATTAAGAGAAATTAGGAAAAGCTACTAAGAAAATTATTTTAAAGGAGAAAAAGAAGAAAAATTTTGGTATTTGCTTTGAAAAAGATAGAAAAATGATCTTTAGTGTTAGCGAATCAAGACAGTTTATGTAAAAACGTGAAGATTTATTGAAAAAGTTTAAAGATAAAAGAATGTTTTAATTTATTATCTGTCCAAAGTGTTGAAATCTAATCTTTTGTAAAAGGAAAATTCTCGGAAAAGCTCAAAAGAAAAAAATGGAAATCAAGGAAAAATTGAAAAGATTTAACTTTTAAGTCGAATCTTTTTCGAAATGACTTTCATATTAGAAATCGTTTTTGGAGCGCTCTCATAATTGAAAGAACAAAGTTCTTCATCTAAAGCTCTAATTATTCTTGCTTCTTGATGATCGCTAATTTTTATAATGTGTCTATTTATAACGAAGAATTAATGAAAGAACTGAAGAGGAATTTAGATTTTTTCGATCAATTTCTTGGTGAAATTTTATTTGCAGCAACTTATTTGATCAAATGGGCCAATGCTGGCACAAGGCAAAATTGTTGGAGCAACTTATGAAAACAGACTGTATATTCTGTTGGTCAAAATTCACTCAACAGAAGAGCATTTTGTGTTTGATTATCTATGTAAAATGTGTGTGTGTGTGTTTTAATTGGTCAGTGGAAAATATCATGATTTCTGACCCAGAAAGAAATGTGTACACACCAGAAATCAAAGGAAATAATAATAATAATAATAATAATAATAATAATAATAATAATAATAATAATAATAATAATGATGATTAGAAGAAGAAGAAGAATACGAAGAAGAAAAAGAAACATCAAAATCTCAAAAAAATCTAAAAAAAATGTGGCACATGAAAACATCCACAATCCCTGTTGTAGTTGGAGCCCTGGGATTGATTGGGAAAGATTCCAATAGACAAACGTTCGATAGAATCATTATTAAAATATTTCTCTTTGATTTCACCATAGAGCTCAAATCTATCACTGAAGGTTCATCTTTGCATTGTTGTCGAAATGATGAAAATGGTCATTAATTATAGAGAAATGTTCTTATTGAATAGACACGTTTAATAGACTAAGTAAATCCTTCAAGACATTAATCCCTTAGTCAATGTTTAACAGTGGAGTGAAAGCTATGCTAAATCCCTGCTCTATCCTAAGACTCATGGGCTCTACTGGCAATATAAAAAGGTTATCTAAGACGTACATAAGACAAAGTGTTTACTTGATCTTATTTCATTAATGGGTATTCAAATCTTCATATTTCATGGTACCAATCGTTGAATTATTGTTTGAATTTTATTTTGATATCAACACAGAATTTTAGATCTTTTTACCATTTCAGAAAATCGTTATGTTCTGCAGCCGTAAGACTGATGCTAATCTCCAGCAGATTAACTCATTGCGTCTTCAGTAAATCATTGCCCTTTCAGCATGACTGATGCTAATCGCCAGCAGATTAACTCACTGCGTCTTCAGTGTGACTGATGCTAAGCCCCAGCGGAAATACTCTTTGAGTCTTCAGTATGGCTGATGCTAACACCCGGGAGAATAACTCATTGCGTTTTCAGTATGACTGATGCTAATCCCCTGTGTTGTACTAGCATCTTTATAAGTCGACCATTTTTCCGTGCATTTTATATTGCTGCCTAATCAGGTTTGGTGATTCTATTATATATCGATACATTCATGACAACATGAAAAGAGGTATTTGCGATGTTATTGGTCCTGGTATGTCTTTAATCAATTTCTCATTATAACGTAGATTCTCTGTGCGTTTTCTATTCATAACTCAATGGAAATGTTTCTGATAAGCATTCCTTCTTGTTACATCGACATTACCAATTTAAGTGCAGTACTAGATTCGATGTACCTTGTGGTCTTATGGATTATCTGTAAGGAATAAAAAATTGATAAGTCGACTTCGTATCCAATTCGGATTAGTTACATCATTTACGCTCAAATAACCTTGGGAAAAATAAGAATACATCTTTTCTCCTCGCAGCTATGGGTTAAATAATAGCCTTCTTTGGCAACAATTCTACCGCAGACAGGAATGGCAACCTACTGTAGGAAAATCTTCTGCTAAGTCTGTCATGAATCGAAATAGACGTGTATCATGTATGGCACTTAACTGACTAGATTGGCAAGTACGTCTCATAATTTCGATGTTGAACTGGCTACATTTAACCGTAGGTTATACGGTAATAGTTTTCTTAGTTTCTTTCCCACTCAGTAACCCTTTGCGTCTTAGTGGCTTTATCGCCCTGATTGGAGTGAAATGATTATAAAATAGATGAATAAACTGAGAGCACCGTTTTACGAAGTAGCATGATACTTTATGATGCAGGGAAACAGGAAAAAGCGTTTGCCCAACGCGCTTTGGACACTGGTCATTTGGAAACAATTTAAGTAAGCTTGTACGGTGTTAAATCCAATACAATTATACCGTAAATAATAGTCAGAAAAACTGTTTATGGAATTATAGGTATTTCGAAAAGAGATGGCAATGGCTTAAATTTTAATTGTTGGGAGAATAAAATCCGAAACCAATTATCCGCTAAAAAAGCTTGAATCCACTACTCCCTAATCTGTTACTTAAATGGCAGGGAAGCTAAAGTTTAAACTAGAACAACTCAAAATTCAAAGCCGTAAAGAATGCATCGAGAAAAAAATCTCTCCCGGGATTTTCAGACGTTTGAAATCAAGGCTCTCCACGACTTCCGGTTTCTTTATTATATGTGACTTGCTAGGACTTCTTAGAAAATATAATCGAGTCGCTTGCCATTGCCTTATTCACAATTCTGCGTTGAAATTTGTCTTTCTGACTGTCCCTGGAAGCGAGCGGACCTGTTTATATTGCTATTCAACCCATAGTTATGGGGATACTACCTGGATTCATGCCTTTGAAAGCAACAGAGTAGACCGAAAATTAAACTCAGTTCACGGATTCTACTCTTCGCACTGATACCGGTTACGCTACCCACACATCGGTCTTTGTGCCATGTCCGTTTAAGATTTTGTCGATTTATCGCTCTGGACAATTTCCTGTCATATGTATCTCTTAATACATTTTATCTTTTTGCTATTTCTCCTAAACTCTGTTCTGCCATCAATCTACACAAGATTATGTGCTGTTTTCCTCTGTCCCTCTTGTTTTCAATATGTCCTGTGAGTGTCAGATTTTCCCAGCCTTCTTTTCTCATTATGTGTCCTAGAACTTTCAGTAGAGTAATCTTAAAATACGTTTAATTCGTTCCAAGTCAGAGCTCGTAACTAAAAAACACTTGTATTGTTATTTTTAGAGGAAGTGTATCTCCGTTCCAACTTCCTTATGTTGACGATGGGGTCAGATACAAGCCATTCTATTGGAAGTCGATTTTGATTGACTGAGCTAGCATGGGAAAGGGTATAGAACAAAGCTTTCAGAGAGTTGGTTCTTACATGTCAAGCAATGTAGACGTGTTCTCTTTCGTGCCTGAAACGGCTCCCTAGTGAGGGAAAACGACTCCCACTTGATAGTAATAGGTTGGTGCAAAAGTAATGTCGTTTTTGACGTAAAAACTTCAAGCGACTTCCGAGCGGGAGAAAACGAGAGAGAAAGAATGTAACATTATCTCAAATCATTTTTCCTCATTGAAATTAATGGGAATATTTCCGATCCAATCCAGACATCTAAAATCACCCTTATTTTCCTAAAACTAACCCATATTTTTGCAATTGTGGATTTCTTACAAACAAAAACGTGTGAATAAACAAGAAATATACTTTACTAACAATAAAATAAAAAAGCAAATTAAAAAGAAATAAACTGTACTAAATCATGAGTCATATGACAAATTGCGGAGGGGTGAGAGAGAGTCCGGTGGGTGGCAACAGTAACACGCCTAGCAACGGCTAGCGTACTGTACTATACCGAAGATTAACTTTATGACTTAAGTTAATTTTTTTTTTAAATATTTACATTTTATCCATGACTAATTTTTTTTATCTTTATAACTTTTTTTTTATTTATCGTCGATGTATAATTTCCCACGGAAACTCATACTTTTCGGTTTTTCAACACTGCTTTTCGTTTTTACTATCTTCCGATCCGTGGTAACACTAAAGGAATTTTGCAAAATAACGGCAAACAAAAAAACATAGCACGACAAAGATTCCTTCCACAGTGATGTGAACACGTTCACCGCTAATGGAAATATTAAGTTGGTGCCAAAAAATAATGTCGTTTTTTGACGTACTTTTTAACGTCAAAAAACGACATTATTACGTCATTATTTTTGCACCAACCTAACACTTTCGAAGCTTGACACTAACTGAAACTCGCTCGTGTCTCAAAATTCAGCTCGTATCGCAAGGCAAAAAATTGGCCAAACTCCGGTTCGTATCTCAAAAAACTCTTATATCTCAAGGCATTATCTCTTTCTGATGTTACATAGAGGTGATCTTTTTGTTTCCATTTTCTCTAAAACTTCGCCGTTGCTCGCATGTTCGATCCGCTCAGTATGATTCTGTAGTACCTAATTTCTGTTGCCTCAAATTTTTTCTGAATCTGTGAGAAAATTATCCATCCTTAACTGTCAGATATGAGGACCAACATTGCATAATAGTTAAGTGCGGGAAGTCGTTGATTTGGGATGCATTTTCAGCCGATAATTTGATCAGGTCCGCGGTTGAGCCAGGATCCGTCACCCGGGACGCAGAGATGAAAAAATAGTTAAATATTCTTCTCTTGCTGATAGTTTTTTTTTTTTACTCCTGTGGCAGTGGAGACTTCAGGGTTTATTGGCCCTCGTTCGAGGGCGTTCCTTCGGAGGATTGGCACGATTAAGGGACGAGCCTCGCGAAACGGAGTCGCTCTTGCAGCGTGTGTCACTGGCGATGGTTCGTGGTAATGCTTTCTCCATCATTGCAGCTGGCAGAGGATAGAAAAAAATGTTTATAGTT